>WMED01009901.1:0-16064 GCA_019650415.1 Pipa parva | reverse complement strand
GCGCTGAGTTGAGCGCTACAGCACAGACAGCCGGCTATAGCGATTCCTCTCCCCAGTACTAATCAGTGCTGTGGAGAGGAATCGCTATAGCGCTCAGCGCTATAGCACAGACAGCCTGAAAAGTTGCCGGCTGTCTGTGCTATAGCGATTCCTCTCTCCAGCACTGATTAAGCTTCCTGTCGCTCACAGGAAGCTTAATCAGTGCTGGGGAGACCCTCCTTCGTTGCTGGCTGTCAGCACAGCAGACAGCTGGCAACGGAGGAGGTAATTTTGCCGCGTCCCCCCCCCCCCATCAGTCTGTGGGCCGCACAGAAGGGTTTGGCGGGCGTCGTGTTTGAGACCCCTGGCCTAGAAGCATATCCACATCATCAATGAAAAACACTGATGAGGTTGAGTTACATACCCAAGGAAAGCTTAACAACCAACAATATTAAATAAATATTAAGTTGTCCAAATCCATATAGAGCGTCTAACAAATCCTATAAACCTGAAACTTTTTTCTCATTTTTATTAAACTAAATAATTCATTAAAGCATCTCACACAGACTCCTTGTAGATTAAATTCATTCTACAGATTGGTTGTCTCTTAAAACTTCTATTTACACCATTATACATAAAATATACCAGGACTGAAATTACCCAATTTCATTATCCTTATCAATGAACTAACACACAAGTTAAAATAGATATGCATTGGCCTTGATTTTATTAGTAAAGATTTACAAGTTTCTAGGTTCCCAAAGCAAAAAATATAGCTGCCAAGTGTCATTAATTCCAAACTACAGCTGGCATAATTTAAGGAAAACATTCCAAACAGGCTTTTAAAATTCCATATCTGACCATTCACAAGCAGAATGTCTGAAAGAGTAGAATGTTGAAGTGAAGACGTCAAATCACTTCAATATACTACACAGAACTACTGAATTCTGAACAGTCAATGAAACAACTAAAATCAAGACAAGATACTTTCCAGGCACTAACTTATCCATTAGTCTTCTTATAGGAACTTCACAAAAGTAATAGAGACTTCAAGAAACTTACAATAGACTCTTCTAAACTAAACCTAGAATAAATTCTCTGTACAGTAATTGTTTTTTTATGATAATGAAAAATCCACATTTTTACTTTGGTATTTTTTAAATTCACCTGTAGTTCTTGTATTCTTCAAATATTAAACCAGTCGAAGCTGAAACTGAATTTGAAGTTGTGAATCATTGATGTATTAAAGTGAATTCTGAAAATTATAATTAAAACATATCTAAGAAGACAAAAAGACAATATTAAGAAGATGATAATGCTAACAAATACAAATTAGCTCTTTTCTTATTGACTTTATTTTTAAACAGTTTTATTGACCTGCAAAGTTCTACTCTTCTTACACAAAATATGCATAGTGAAACAAGTGGATATAAGTAGTAACAAGGGTATGAAGGACAGAACACCTTTCAAAAAATCCAAAATGCTGATCTTTAATATATTTTCTTGTGGGGATTTTCCCTTTGGAGTATTTATTAGGATAATACAATTCTTCAGTTTTCAATAGATTCAGTTATTTACGAGTTCCTACCCTAGTGAAGATGGAGGAATTCTGCTGGTGTTGTTGACATGATGCAATACTGTTGCTTCTTGTAATTAGGACTGAGCATTGTGAATAAACTAAACATTCCAAGGGAGTTAATCACTAAAGTCCAAATTGTTGAAGATAGGTGCGATTTCACCAGATAAAGACAGTCACAATAGACTACTACTGTTACAGTCTCTTCTTTATAATGAAAATATTGTTGCAGTCGCAACTTTATTATGGGAAAATTATTGCAAACTTAAAAAGTTGTAGCGACTTTACAATGGAGAAATTGTTACGGATTTGCTATGGGAATCCGCTGTTTGAGAATTCGACAGTTGAATTCGCACTTTAGAGAATAACTCCTCAAGTGTGTGTAAAAGAGAGAAATGAGACTAACTCAAGAGGGGAATTTTTTTGCGGAGGAGCAAGCAGTGTAAATATATAATGATACTGTAACAAAAACACATACTGTATGTTATACATAACTTGCCAAGAAAGTTATAAGAATTATAGAAGTTTTAAACACTGAATATATATAAAAGCACAAGCCTACAAGGTATGAAACTTTAAGGTGACTTTTTAATATTTTTGCTTCTGAAAAAGATCTTTTTAATACCCATGTATTATAATATCATATTATTGGGAGTGATGTAGTTTTACTGCGTTTTTAATATGCCAGATCAGCCCAATGTAGAATCGGGAATGAATTACATTGTAAAATATACAACATCCAGTTGCCATGAAAATATACAACATCCAGTTACCATGCATTTAACTGTAAATCCATAGGGATGACTGGGGCAGAGAGAGATAGACCTGCAAAGCAACTTATTTAGACAGGAACATTGTGCTAACATGAACGCCACAAAAACAACAGTGTTTGAGCAATTAGACCTAATAAATCCATCCAACTGATTCAAGATCCAAATGCAAAAGGGTAGTTCACTTTGGAATTTAATATTAGTGTGCTGTAGAATAGTATTCTAAAATTATTTGCAAGATTTTTAGTTATGTCTGTTTTTATTTTATTTTTTACCTGTTTGTTTGGTGGCCTTCTGGTTTCCAGAGATAGTACAGAGTAAATGAGTAAAATGAATACATCCTGAACAGAAAACAAGTAGTGAAAGAGAACATAAATAAAAACCATCTCCCTTCTGTCCAATAAAAAGAGCAACATGGAAAGTCAAAGGAAAAACAATTACCAATGGCAAACTGTCATAGAATGTCCCTATCTAATAAGAACTTCTTTCTTCTAGTTAGCTTGTTTAAGATTTGTATTTAAATATTGTTTCCTTACTATCCCAGCTTGTATCTCTTCTAATAAACAAAATACCTCTGACCTTACTTTCTTGCTTTGAGAATCTGAGCCTTTACTATACCTTTACATACAATTATACTCAAGGCTTGTCATCTTTAGAATCCTAGGTCATCAAACATGAGTGGAACCTGCACAAGTGGAAATGTGCCTTTCATTCCCATTTACTCTGCTGTCTCTATTGCCTTTCAGTATGGATTCTACTGTTTATAAATAATGATATCCTATATTATCATCATTTAATCCCTATGTTAAATCTTAGGTCACCTACAATAAAAATGTATATTTATATTTTACATAATAATATTCATTTATAACACTCCAAAGGCAGGCGTTTTATTTATTTCAAAAACTGGAGAAATATTTTTTTGAACACGCCTTAAAACATGTCTCTGAATTTAATGAAATTTATGGGATTTGAAGCTACTGTTAAAGCTATGAAGGTGGCATAGCATCATCTAAATTAATACACATCCAGTGGAGTGGTTTTGCTGTGCTGCTATTCCATGCAGGTAGCTCAACAGCATATAACATTACCATTAGGATGTAGAGTCATCAGCAAATAATATAAATGATTCTGGAGTTTAGGCATTTAAGTTGCAAAAATAAAGCAATGTTTATTTCCTCACCATATGTTTCAGGATACACCCGGACACTTTAACAAGTAAACACTAAATAAATTGGAAATGTGTCATTCTCTTACTGTGTCAGACTTTGTATTTCTCTTCGCATTTCTTTATAAACAGTTATGCTAACGACTCAAAGGATAACATCAGAGCCATTCCAAAATAATCAATAGGTCATTTTATATATCAGATGTGTCATCCATATTAAATGGCACTAGACGGTTGAGCTTTGACATGGATCGCAGTCTATTATTTCATTCCCAGTCACTCTGTGTCGCCTCAGTGTTTTTTTGTACCTTGCCAAGACTAAAAAGGGCAGCGTAATTATTCAACCTTTCAAATATTTTGGGAATATTACCCAAACAAATTCAGGACAGAATGTATTACTTACAATCTGTTCGGAATTAACTATTCTGGTTAATGACATTTTAGAATTCATAGCAATTTTTAACATAAACTGTTTAGAATACACTGTACAAAATGTGACTGGCTAAATGGTCCGACATATTAAAGCACCGAATGCAGGCAGCGTATGCCAAAGCTACTGCCTGCGTCTCATTATTGCTTTTTTAATAGTTTACATAATATCATTGTTACACAGAGAGAATGAAATTCACATTAAGGGAAATGCTCCCATTATGTATTTCATCATACGCGGCTTTTCCCATGAAACAAAATACATAACAGTGCCTGTCAACATTCACTTACCTGAAGAAATACGGCAGCTGGGAGTTTCCATCTGTCATCAGGCATTTTGTAGGGAGAAAATCATTTCCCAGGTGTTTTCTCATGGTAAAAAACATAGAAGTAGAAGTGGTTCACTTCAGGTAATTGAATGGTCATGTGCTATGGAATACATGGGGAGTTATACTACTTTATTTGTACATTCTCCTTAGGTCCCAAAGTCACCACTTGTTTTTCAAAAAAAAAAATTTGTTGACATACACTATTATGTGTTTATAAACCACCACACATATCATTTAAGCACAATCCTTTTTGGTGTAGAAACTACACTATCAATTTTCGATAAATTAGTTTCTGTAGAATTATGGGGCAGTAGAGTTTAGCACCTTGTTTGCCATAGATATAAGCAGAGATGAGTAGAGTATAGGTGAAACCTTTTATTGGCTAACGGAATAGATGGTAAATGCAAGCTTTTGAGATTACTTAGGTCTCTTCTTCAGTCATGGCATGGAACAAAAAACTTAAGAATGACAAATTTCTACAGAAATTGGTACGCCATAGTAAAATGTTATCAGTTTGTTATCCTGATATCAACACCAAAAAAAAAAATCACAGACTGGAACAAAGCAATGAAATCTAATCAATCTACAAACCGGATTCCAAAAAAGCTGGGACTATAAAAAAATTGTGAATAAAAACAGAATGCAATAATGTGGAGGTGCCAACATCTAATATTTTATTCAGAATAGAACACAAATCACAGATCAAAAGTTTAAACTGAGAGAATGTATCATTTTAAGGGAAAAATATGTTGTTTCAAAATTTCATGGCGTCAACAAAATCCCAAAAAACTTGGGACAGGGCCATTTTTTACCACTGTGTGGCATCCCCCCTTCTTCTTACAACACTCAACAGACGTCTGGGGACAGAGGAGACCAGTTTCTCAAGTTTAGAAATAGGAATGCTCTCTCATTCATGTCTAATACAGTCCTCTAACTGTTCAATCATCTTGGGCCTTCTTTGTCACACCCACCTCTTTATGATGCGCCAAATGTTCTCTATAGGTGAAAGATCTGGACTGCAGACTGGCCATTTCAGTACCCGGATCCTTCTCTTACGTAGCCATGATGTTGTGATTGCTGCAGAATGTGGTCTGCCATTATCTTGTTGAAAAATGCAGGGTCTTCCCTGAAAGAGATGATGTCTAGATGGGAGCATATGTTGTTCTAGAACCTGAACATAGTTCTCTGCATTAATGTTGCCTTTCCAGACATGCAAGCTGCCCATGACACAAGCACTCATGCAACCCTATACCATCAGTGATGCAGGCTTCTGAATGGAGCGTTGATAACAACTTGGGTTATCCTTGTCCTCTCTGGTCCGGATGACATGGCGTCTCAGTGTTCCATAAAGAACTTCAAATCATGACTCATCTGACCACAGAACAGTCTTTCCATTTTGCCACACTCCATTTTAAAAGACCCCTGGCCCAGTGCAAACCTCTGAGCTTGTGGTAACGATATTTCGCTGGTACCTAAAGAACCAATTGACTTTTGAACTTTTTTATATACACTTTCACATCATATTTGTTAATTGCAATTTTACTGTGATTTGTTATAATTGTGTAGGCGCTAGACCTTGGATCCCCATCCATTTTTACTCTGAGCTTGTGGAGCTTGCTTAGAAATGGCTTCCTCTTTGCACTGCAGAGTTTCAGCTGGCAACGGCGGATGGCACGGTGGATTGTGTTCGCTGACAATGCTTTCAGGAAGTATTCCTGAGCCCATTCTGTTATTTCCTAAAGTGGCATTCCTGTTTGAGGTGCAGTGACATTTAAGGGCCCGTAGATCACGAGCATTCGGTAAAGTTTTACAGCCTTGACCCTTACGCACAACAATTGTTCCAAATTCTCTGAATCTTTTGATGATGTTATGCATGTTTGATGATGATAACTTAAAAGTCTTTGCTATTTTACGCTAGGTAACACCATTCTGGTATTGCTGCACTATCTTTCTGCGCAACAATGGTGGAATTGGTGATCCTCTTACCATCTTGGCTTCAGAGAGACACTGACACACTGAGAAGCTCTTTTAATACCCAATCATGTTGTCAATTGACCTAATTAGTGTTAATTGGTCTTCCAGCTGTATGTTATATGCTCAATTTCCTTTTCCAGCCACTTATTGCTACTTGTCCGAACTTTTTTGGGATTTGTTGACACTGTGAAATTTTGAAACATATTTTTCCCTTAAAATGTTACATTTATTCAGATTAAACTTTTGATCTGTCATCTATGTTCTATTACGAATAAAATATTGACATTTGCCATCTCCACATCATTGCATTCAGTTTTTATTCACAATTTGTTTAGTGTCCCAACTTTTTTGGAATGCGGTTTGTAACATCAAAGCCCAAAAGTAACAGATTGTTGCTATACAGTGAGATATCATCAGTAAAACAACATTGCAAAACTAAAAAGTCACAAACTGGTACAGATGTAATAGGTTTGACACCCATATGGAATGTTGAACAGTTGTTGAAGTGTGAAGTTACAGTAATGCAATTTAAAAAATCCACCAAATTACAGTAGAAGACAAGCTGTGGGAGAGGCATAATTGAGCTTTTAGTCCATAGGTATGATGTGTGGGGCCATTAGAGACTCTCCATGGTTTTTGGAATGTAGAGTGTCTCTTCCTTAATCTGTAACTGGTGAATAGAGATGGGAGGAAGATGGCAGTGAAATATGAATCCAGGACATAGTTCCGCATAAAACGTTTGTCCCTGTTAAGGCCATTCTGGAGGGTATTGAATATTTTTATAAATTTAACTTCCCATTCCTTCTTATCACTTTGAGTAAAGAATTTACCCCTCAATTTTCAAAGCAGATTGGGGTTTAAGATGTGCTGTTCAAGCTATTTTAAAGAAGCACAAATACTGTAAATGGCCTTAGCCAAAGAAGCGTAAAGCATTAGATGAAAGGGACATCATGCCTACTTTCCTTCAAAATTGGAAGATGTCAAGCAGTGCCATCACCTCAAAACTGATAAAATCTAGGAGGACCCAGGTGCACTCATCCACTGTTCAGAGTAGTCTGGCCAAAAACGGTCTTAATGGAGGAATTTCGACCAAAAATCCATAATTTTTTTGTGGAAACAAGGTTGAGTAACTACTCACAAAGAGAGTGATTCTGGGAATCAGTACTAATTTGAATACAGTTTATATTATTCAAATTAGTACTTATCCACAGATTTACAGAATTACACAATGCCACCTGTTGGTGAGAATTTGAACTGTATTGCGGACAGTTGTAACAACAGAATACTCACACAAAGCCATACAATTATCTTTTCTCAGCAGCCTAGCCCCTTCATGTGATTTTGTTCTGGTGCAGTGACTGCCTAAGAAGTTTAAGACTGAGGCATGGTCTATTGCTAAGGAATGCTTTTCACTATAAGTGGGTTTACAGCAGGGGGTTATACCTAATTACTTCCATAGAGAAATAATTGGGTTCTAAATTGTAGCTGCATTCTTGCTGGCTATGATTTAAATAGTCATAATCGTTATCGGCAAGTTATCGGCAATAATCGTCATCAGCTAACAATTATCCATTCAATGATTTCAAAAATCGATAATCAGTCCGATGACGATTATTGCCATCATCTACTAGTGATCTCTCTGCTAGCCTGCTACCCAACTATATCCCTTATAAGCTCAGTTCTAGCTTGCTGTACTCCCTGCACGATCCACCAGTGGTCAGTTACCCTAGGGGCCATGACATGGTTTCACACTGCTGCCTCCTACTCCAACAAATTCCTTCTGCTGAATCCTAACAAATGGCAGCAGGTACTCTGGATGGATTAGTCAAAAACTGCACTGTCTGCAGGCAATAATGAAGCATGGTGAAAGTGCCTTTGCAAGGTTGGGGCTACATGGTTTTGGTCACTACTAATTATGTGCTCAGTGCAATGAAATATATAGATATGCTTATCCATCATGCATCAGAGAGGAGTCTGATTGGCTCCAAATTTATTTTGCAGCAGGACCACGACTCCAAGCATATAGTCAATGTTATTTAGAACTATCTTCAGTGTAAAGATGAACAAGGTGTCTTTGTATTGATGATTTATGATATTGCCCCTACAGACCACTGATCTCAATACTGAGACTGCCTGGGATTACATGAAACAACCTCTTTGCCTGGTACCTTTAAAAACTGGGTGAAATGTACCTAGAATATGCAGTTTCGAGGGCAAGGAGTGGTCACATCAAGTATCGATTACAGTCATATTTTCCTTTTGTTCATTTTGTTAAAAACACTTCTTTTTTTAAGAGCATCATTATTTTGCAACATTTTACTCTCACACATGTGTAAAACTTTTGCACAGCAATGCATATATAAAATTTGCTCAGGACATTTTAATTGTTTCTTCTTCCTCCAGCCAAGTAATTATTTGTACAGTCGTTACTATCTTGGTTGGATCACAAACCAGAATTGGATGCCTGGTACTATGGGTATATTAACAAAGCCATTGTTAGAAACTATTGTAAACCCTCAATTATGAGCTAAGAAGCTCTCCTGAAACACTGTACAGGGATAAATTAACACAGTTTGTGATTTGATGATGTTATTACATTATAACATTATTTTTATTCAGAACCAAAAAAAAAAAAAATCAGCCTTTTGTTAAATTACTAGATTATCTTTTTATGCATTCCAGATAATCTTCTTAAGTTGATTTGAGGTCTCCAATGGTAGTGTCACACACGATGATAAGTTCATTATAGTTTGACTTGAGGTCTCCAAAGGCAGCACCACACAAGATGATATTTTGTGTCCGCAAAACATCTCCAACAAGCTCCCATTAATTGCCTCCAACTGCTTAGAAATCCAGCCTCAGGCAGTTTATCACTAAATAATGCCTGCAGATGGATTTCTAAGCAGTATGAAGTGGTGGAGAGGCAGGAGCTTGCTGGAAGCATTTTGCAGTAGCAGACAGTTGTGCAGTAACATAGTAACATAATTTACAGTATAAGGCTGAAAAAAGGCACAAGTCCAACAAATTTAGTCTATTATTCTGCAATGTTGTTCCAGAGGAAGTTAAAAGCCCATGAGGCAAGAGCCTCATCTTTGAAAAAACAGGAATCCTACCTGACTCCAAATATGGCAATCAGAATAATTTTCTGGATCAAGATCCAGCCTCCAATTATCTAGTACCCATATCTTGTAATATTCTTACACTTAAGGAAGGCAACCAGACTCATTTTGAACTTTTTATAGAATCATGACAATTTCCTTAGGCAGAGAGTTCCTTGGCCATGCTGCTGTTACAGTAAAGAACCCCCTTTCTATGTTGGTGCAGAAACTTTCTCTCCTCTAGAGGCAGAGGATGCCCCCCCTTGTTATATGAATACAGTCTCTATACAGACCCCTGATATATTTATACATAGTTAAACCAGTTATTAAACCACATTGTCCTTAGGCTCTTAATCTACTAGTGACACTGTGAGAAAAAGTTTAAGCCTTTAATGAATAATAAATAATTTCATTATTCACTGCTGATAATGTCCCTTAAATTTATTTTTGTATTTACAATACAACGGTATTGGCCATTTCCACCCAGATCTGTCATATAAATCTAGATTGTATTTAAGGGACAAATGAACATTGCTGTGACTGGAAGGGAAAGAATCAGTTAATCTGTGTCCACGAATTCCTCTGTTATGACCTGTATTACGAAAGTAAGGCATGAAGCTTTGCATATTTTAATGCAATATATCAGCAGTATATATTTGCCCCTGATGCATATTCTCATGTTGATTTCATTCATCATGCTTTAATAAATACTACCAGCTCATATTGTAAACAAATAGACTGCTGGAAATGGAAGGTAATAGACCAAATACAGATATATTCTTGTGTATTTATCGAGTCGTCAGGGGAAAAAGCTCAGTATAGAAAATGTTCATAGAAAGCACGTGAAAAGGATTTAGGATAATGAAATAACCTTTATTGGAAAAGATTAACACGAACATGTAATTAACGCAGACCGAAGATCAAAATCAGAAAAAGTATGCAAATGTAGTCAGAATGATAGCATAACTTACTATAAAAACTATAGACCTAAGTCTAAATTCTATTGTGGGGAAAATATTTAAAGGCTTTCTTAAGAGACACTATTGAGGAGTATCCATTGCAGGTCCTGCGGGGGGGGGGGGGGGGGGGGTAATTAAATGACCTTGTCCTTAGACCTGAAATAAAAATCTTTGCTACAACAATATGAAACTACATATTTATAACAAGATATGTTTTTCTTTCTATAAGTCCACTCTGAATACTAAAGTCCAAATTGTTGCGTATAGGTGCGAATTTGCCAGATAAAGACAGTCACAATAGGCTGCTTCTGTCGCAGTCGCATTTTTATAAAGAGAATATTGTCGCAGTTTCATCTTTATAATGAGAATATTGTCGCAGTCGCGACTTTATTATGGGAAAATTATCTCAATCTTAACTTTAAAAAATTGTCCCGACTTTACAATGGGGACATTGTCACGGATTTGCTATGAGAATCCGCTGTTTGCGAATTTGACAGTCAAATTCGTACCTTAGTGAATAACCCCCCTCAGGATCAGACTGTGACACCTATTTACCTAAAAGCAACATCTTGAACATTTTTTCGCTTTAAGGGGTTTTAAGAGCATTTGAAGAGGAGGGTGGAAAGTTTGCCATCTGTAAATACTTGCTGTATCCAAAAATCTTGTTGTTAGGGAAATCTAGAAATATTGTCCATTATAGACATTAATGGGGTTATTGGCTAAAGTGTGAATTCACTTAGACAGGCAGGTGGCTATACTATGATTCTCTACTTCTTTTCACTTAGACAGCGAATTCACATAGAAAATCTGCAACAATATTGCCATAGTAAAGTTGCAACTGTGTCAGTAGCAGTCTATTGTGTGCAGCTGTTGTTAGTTGGTGAATTCACCACATCACAGAATATGGGAAAGTACAAATTCACTCCTTTTCGTGACTATTTACACTTTAGCCAATAACCCACTAAATGTCAAAGGCTGGGAGCTGTCTAAAGATAATTATCCCAGATGGACAGCATATAACAGGTACATAGTGGAACAATATGTAGGTTAGATCGGATTGTTACAGGAATCAGGGGCAAAGGCTTCAGTGGTTAAAGTACTTGTCTCTGAAAGAAATTAGATGTTGTAGAAGTGAAAAATATTCACCAGTCTGGTGCGTAAAGTGAAAACATTTATGTCCTTCAGTCAATAGGTGATAAATGGGAAGGGGTTGTAAATTTTACTATCACAAAGCTTTCCTGATCGATGTGGATCAAATAAGGTGGATGTGGCTTAAGTCTATTGTTCAGGATTTTTCAAAATAATTTTAGATTCACATTACATAATACAATAGGTCTGTCACTGGAAGACTGGAGGGTTTTCCCCCCCCCAAGTTCAGCACAATAATATATGCCCGTGACTAGGAGACTAGGAGAATATTTATGTATGTCATATTTGGGAACAGCATAATTGAAATGTATTAGATTCAGAGATGTGATATGTGTTTATGTAGAGGACTTGACTGAAGTGATATATGTGAAGGAATAGCCATTATGCAGAGCTAGCAAGTCACCAATTTTATCTCTCAATAACAACACTTTGCTATGCACTTTTGAAGTCTTCTCTTTGGATTTGAAGGTCTTTATCAGCAGTTCCATCAGCTTAGTAAATTCAGTGAGAGTATTTTCATCTTGTAGAAGGTAGATTTCATTAAATGTTGAATAAGCAGTGTTTTATTTAAGTCTGTATCATGATCAGGATGCTCCTCAAACACATGTATGGGTTAGCCATCTGTTAAGAGGAATGGTGGGATCGGTTTGGTGATCCTCTTATAAAGCAGTTATAGAATTTTTAGATTCCTGTTCAGAGAGAGTTTTATGACTTGTGAAAAATAAGTTGTCAGGAAAATGGGTGAATGACCCGATTTTAGGTATGGTGTTTGCTGTTAAACATTGCATGTTCATATTTGGCAACATATTTTGGTTATAAATGATATACCCAGAGAAATACAATATTAACATGGTGTTTATGCATGCACAACACCTGGGGGATATTTATCAAGGTCATTTTAACCTATACAACGCTTTTGGATTTTAGTAGCTACCTTTCAATGCATTTTCAGCAACTACTTGCTGAATGAAATCTTTGCAATTGAGAGCAATTTATGGAGTGGGGAGTACAATGTTTTGCAAGTGAAAAAAATCGATATCAGAAATTTTCCCCACGTTAAAAACAATGCATTTTACCTTGATTTCATTGGAGTGCCTTCTTGATTGCAACTATTTTCCATACTGGCGACTTTTTACATCATGAAAATTACCACAACTATTTTTGTGAGACCATCTCTATAGAGAATAAAGGATTTTTGCCCCATATTTTTTGATGACTAAATTAGTTGCAAGGGGCTTGATAAATATTGATTTTGCCAATGGTGACTTTTTCACCCTGTTTTATGCAAAAGCGATATGGATATACTAGGAAAATTATTGTTCGACTTTGATAAAAATCCCCCTAGTGTCTCTGAGAGAGATTGTTAGAATCTCCAAAATTTTATGTACAAAATTACCTTTAACCACTTTTAGCAAAGGCAGGCATGTTATAAATATACTTGCACATTAATAGCATTCACAGTGGCTTCTCTCTCCAATTGTTTGAGCACCGCTTCTGTTGTTTATACAAATCTTACTGCAGGTTAAATTTTAGAAATCGCTTGCCAGGCACAAAGCTGGCTCAACAAAACATGGCCTTAGATGAATGTAACATTACAGGGCTTCCCTATTTAAGGCAACAGTTATCTATGAAAATTTAAATACCTTTATAAGGTATTTTATATACTGCTACATTGATATACTTCTCCCAGGACATAAATAAAGGAGATATGTATATACATATATATGAAAGTGACTGCATATGGGGTAAATTAAATGTAAGAATGTGTGTAGCATTCTTATAACAAAATGTTTAATCACTTTTGAGCTGTGTTAATCTTAAAATTGCAGTAAATTGTAAAATATCTCAGGGAAGGTAATACTGAGTAAAATTTGCATAGTCCATAGTGACTATTAAATTATCTGCATGAAATCATAAAAAATGTATCTTTATATATCATGGTAACTGCTCTGGAAAGACTAATAAAGAATTAGGTATCTGTTGCAATACACGATTTGTCAGATGTAGCTTGTAATATGAAGTTATAGACTTAATAGAATCTTTATGAACTTTATGGGCCATTTTAATCAGTGGGAATTTAACCTTGCACAAGACTAAAAGCAGCGGAATTAGAGCACTTTATTTTTACTGGTATTTTGGGGGCTGTATATTTAAATTTTTTAAAGCGCAATAGCACTCAAAAATGTTATTTTCTAAAATGCCTTTATAACTACTTTCTTGTGAGTATGTGGAGCGTTTTTGGAATACTTCATGAACTGAATAAATATTATGGAAAGTTCCATAGGAATCAGTGTCAATGAGTGGATGATCTTTTTACCCAACATATAAAGGCAAAAACAACTAAAATGAAAAACCAACATAAGGTTATAAACATATGTAATTCAACTTTAACTAAAACATTTCTTTACAAATGACATGTACAAATAAATGTCATGACATGCAATAAATCAATTCAAGTGTATTTATAATTCCCAGCTGTAAAAAGTGTTCTATTGGTGCTGTAAATAAAGTGCATCAATTTAAAAAATTGGTGTTAGCAGTCAGTTGGTACATAAGAGCACTCTAAAAAGATAATAGAAGAAAGGGATGTATGAACATCACCAGCCAATGGGGTAAAGGACAAGAAGGGTTTAAGGGAGTGAGTTGAACTAAAAACAAACAATCTCCCACAGTTCCAATGCACTAAAATCAGAACTTTATTCAGCCATGGTTAAAAGATGATCACAGATCCAAACACAGCGGAGTGAGTTGACTCAAAATAGAAGCAAGAGCTGAATGACATATTCAACTCAGGAAGAAACAAAGAGGTTGGTAAGACCTCACCCACCATCATCCATGGTTACAAGGCAATTTAATGGGGCAAATCAGCAGGAAAAATGGCAATTTTTTTTGCAAAAAAGGATGGTTTTGATGGTGTATGATCTGTGGGATTGTCCTTGACAATCTGCTCCCAGGGATAATTATAAGCAGCGGTTAATGGTTTACATCAAGGTGGAAAATCATTTACCAGCTTTAAGAAGCTGGGGCCAGTTTCACTGTAAACAGGTGGCATTATAGTCATGTATGCCCAGATCATTTTGGCTGTGGCCTGTGAATGTGCGAAAATAAATGCTCAAATAGACCTAAACAGAGTCCACTATACAAAATTGAAATATCCAGCAAACAACACTATACAAACAGCCCAAACCTGCAGCAAGTGTGTTAAAAAGCCAAACCAGTAACAAAGTATCAAAACTTCCCAAACCAGTGGTATATACATACAGTACATACATACAAAATGCACAATACATGCATGTTGCTGCAATGTTGGCGAAATACATTTTCTTTGTGAATTGATTCGGCTACAGACTACATCAGACTTTATTGAATTAGCTCCTAGGCATTTGTAAATAATCTTCACAATGTAAGAGAGTTGGCTCAATTTTTAGGACTTTTCACTTCACTACTTTTATATTACTAGTGTAAGAGATGGGTGAATTCACCTTTAAAATAATTCTAATTGAGGTTCCTACTTACTGCTAGTTCAGTCAAGTCATTACCAATTTGTATCAACAGTTTACACATTTAGCAAGCTGAATGAGTTATGAATACATTCCAAAACAAATCACCTCTTGCAAGCAATTTTTTTAGACTGTTTTCAGCATTTCACAGCCACTTAAAGACCTCTGCAGTCTTGAAAGCCCATGACTTTAATGATTTATTGGTACACTTAAAGAGTAGCACAGACCATGAAAAAACATAATAAGAAAATTATTTTTATCCTGTTTTCCTGGTTATGTATTTTAGAAGCTTGTGTCTGCTAAGAGAAAAGAAATAAGTTTTCCAGCAGTTGGCAAAAAATCAAACTGATCCATCTATACAGTATTTTATTCCAGACTGTTCTTTCATTTATTACTCATTTATCTTTGAACACAGGTGCTCAAGACTGTTGTATGCATGCCAGTAAGCTTTGATTTCAACACTTTATCATGAAAGATGAAAGTAGAGACTTTTTTTCTGAAATATGTTACTGTAAAACTAAAATATTAATAACAGAAAATATTAGCCATATGAAATATAAATGATCTGTTAATACAGTGCAAACTTGCTTTTTTACGTTTTGAACTAAAAAAAATACTGAACGGTCATCAATTTTAATATTTGTACAGATATAACATGGACGATTTTGTCAAATTCCTTTGGTTTAACATTCATTTTGTTATTTAAACAGAACACATCAGATATGCTAATGTGCTAAGCTTAGCTTCTCTGTTGTGTTGCATTTAAATTTATTATCTTGTCAAGAGTTATCTTAATTCACTTGAAATTTATTAAACTCGGAAAAGCCATTTCGGCTTTTCTGAGTTTATTCAGAAGAAGGCTTTGAAGTTTCTCGCGGTAAGTATTGCAAGATTTGCCTCAAGCGATACTTGCCATGAGAAACTTTTTTTCATTAAATATATCAATTAGAGTTGGCCGAATCTATTCTGCAGAATCGCGATTCCTTACGAATTGCACTAAAACTTCTATTCGTCACGGATCCAAAATTTATGCTAATTCGGTTACCTGAAGTGCTGTTATTTTTCAAAAATAACGCCATTAACATCATGTGACAGCGGGCTGGAGCGTTGGTTATTGGTGGACAGCATCAGGG
>WMED01009900.1:0-15000 GCA_019650415.1 Pipa parva | reverse complement strand
TATAATTTTTATCTTTTTCGCTTATTATCTAGATAGTAACTAGCTACATTTTCAAAAAGAAAAAGAATGGTTAAGATCTTTATTTAGCTAGATACAAGTCCTCCATATCAGTTGAAGTCCAAACTTGTATCTGGCTAAGTGATAGTTGAGTACATGTTTTATAATCCTGTTTGTTTATATATATATATATATATATATATATATATATATATATATATATATATAAAATTTTGATTATATTGCACTCCATCTACTGATGGTAGTATCACTTTAAAGGAGAACTGAAGGTAAAAAAAAAGACATATTAAGAAAATACCTTATAGTAAGTTGAATCGTTGCAGTCACAGCTTCAACTGTGCTTTAAATTCACTGCACTGAGGCAGATTTCACAGCGCTTAGGCTGATACAGGAGCCAGTGCAAGCTCCACCCACTTATTGAATTTGCAATGCAAAAGGATTTCAAAGTCATCACGTTCACTGTGGGGCCAATGAGAACGCTCTTCACAATGAGCGTGATGATGTGTGAGTCCTTTTCCATACATCGGCAGAGCTTCGCACTGGCTCCTGTGTCAGCCTAAGCGCTGTGAAGTCTGCCTCGGTGAAGTGAAATTACAGCACAGATGAAGCTGTGACTGCAACAGTTCAACTTAATACAAGTAATTTTTTAATATGTGTTATTTTTTTACCATTAGCCCTCTTTTAAAGTACAGTACCATCCCTAGCATCTTTTTGTATTAAAATCTTTATTTAAAGCATCACCGTCAGGTCAGCTATGTGTATTTTGTATTGTTCAATCTGAAATAGAAGAAGAAAATAAAATCTTTCTAAATGTTATAATCAACCATAAATATAAATGTAACATGGTCAGCCTACAACTCTCAGAAACCTCTGCAGCATAGACAGCTTACATAGAAAACGCTGCTTACCCTTCATGGTGGGATTCCCAATATTTTGGGATGGAGTAAAGCAGCTATACACAAATACAACTAGACACCAGGGATTTCTAAAATTAATGAGAGCATTTTCTTATAAAAATTATTAGAAATATGTAAAATCTAATGGTGAAAGACAGACAGCATGGTAGTTAGAGAAGCATATAGGGTCCAGTGAATCTTTTTTTGAGGATGGGTTCAACATAGGCCTGTCCAAATAAAGGAAAATTCCAGAGGACAGGGAAAAACTGAACATGTGCGTAATGGCTGGAACAAGAGCAGAAATGCAGCGCTAAATAAAAAAAGAAAGAATAGGGTCAAGAAAGCATGATATGATTAAGCAAGGATGAGAGTGGTTAAGAAACTTCAGGCTGGATAGCAGAAGGATTCAGATAATGAAAGACAGATTTTGGAAGAATTTTATTTTGTTAAAAAACAATCTTATTTTGTTGTTGATGAAATTAGCAAACTCTTAGGGGGTTATGGAGGGGATTAGTAAATCTGAGATGAATCTGAGAGGAGGGGTACATTTAATATGGAAATAGGCAGGGCCGGTTCTCCGTATGGGCCATGTGGGCCGATGCCCTGGGCGCAATTAACAAGGGGGCGCATGCACCGGCGCACAAACGCCGATGCATGCGCCCCCTTGTTTAACCCATTGAAAGCCAGCCATTGTACTGGCAGTCATGGGGCTAATCTTTCCAAAAGGAATAAAGTAAAAGCCTGAGGACCAGAAACATACCTTATTTTTCAGCAGAAGTATCATGGCATTAAAAAGTATGCTTCAATCAGGAAAGACCAAGAGTCATAAACTGGGTTAAAGGAATACAAAAAAATGGCATTTTAATCAGTTATACTTGGCAATTGTTTCAGCAGCGCAGAAAATGCTGAACACTGTCTTCTTTCTCTTTTATTTTATTCAAACAAGTATATGCAGCTCTCAGTACCACTTATATAGTTCTTTGTATTTTATTTCTGATAAGAAGAACTGTGGATTTTCAATCAAATCCAACTTTTTTACAGACTCCATTGCTACATAAAACCTTTATTCACATTCTTTACTTTCACAAGAGAGATTTTTTTTTTAACTGATCTATAGTCAATCTAATCTGTAATAATACAAAATAGCATTTGAAACGTGCTGACATTTCATATTTCGGCTCCCTATGATTCAGCAAATGTATATTTATTGAAGGATTTAACATAGAAAAAACAAAAAGCAATGCAATAACATTCGTGCATGAAATATATCAATGCACCGAGTAAATTTTAAAAGCTGTATAGAATCATTTCTAATCCAAGGTCTGTAAATATTCAAAGGAAATAATAAATGGGCCTTTATATACTGAATTTCATATCTGCTTTGATTTAGGAACTGAACTCTGCAACGTCAAACTTAGATTGTAGAAAATGAAAATACAGATGAATTGTTCACTGATGGGAAAGTAATTAAGTCTGTTTTTCATAGTAAAGACATTTTGTTTTCATAAGCGGATTTTTTTTTAATCCAGATATTTGAATGCTAGGTAAAATTTGAATTTCATATAAACTGTGTGTCTTCTGTGCAGTAAGCAATGCATTATTAGTATTTACAAAAACTTTCAGTATCCTTCTGTACAGTATATCTTGGAACAGTTGAAAGTGAAAAATTATACATTGTGGAAATCATGCAGTAGGCTCCCTCAAAAGTTACACTGAGGGGGGAATTCACCAAAGTGCAAAGTGAGGTGCGGATCCTTCGGCTCACTTCGCACTGACTGTTGTGCACTTTAAAGGGATTCCAGTCTCGGCGAGGCGACTCTTTTGTTCTCGCCGAGACTGGAATCCCTTTAAAGTATTCGCTGATGTCTGCGTGCAGGACATCAGCAAGCACATAACAGTGAAGGATCCGCACCTCACTTCGCACTTTGGTGAATTCCCTCCTGAGTGAAAGAGCACAACTAGACAACTGCAGTGATCTTAGAAAAATGTAGTATTAAAATGTGAACTGTGTTTAAAGTGCACCTGTCACCTCAAAACTAATACTCTCTCTCAGTTGCCCCTTTCTAAAGTAAATGTTGAGTTTGATTCTGCTAGTAAATTTGTGGTGAATGAGCCTTAGCTCTGTCTGTGACAAGCACAGATAGTGTAGCCTTGCTTGCTAGTATTTGATAACTCTGGCTTCATTATGTTTCAAGAGATGAGAATGTTAAGGTAGGAATGAATATTGATTATATTTGAAACACAAGTTCAACCATGATTGCTTGATGCTTCTTTAACAAATATAATAATGGGTTTAACATGATAATAAAATGTGAAATTGCTGCGATAACAGATTTGGCATCTGGTGCCCTGTTAATTATCTTATGATCATGAGTAATAATGATTAAAACCCATATAACAAGTACTAACCAATCAATAAATATACCAACAATCACAGCCAACCATAAATGATATATTTTAATACAGTAGTTTGAGTGTTTTTGTATTGTTAATAAATAAACATGACATCCTCATTTTTCCACACAATAACCCAGAGGAGTCTCAAATAGTGAACTTGGTGTCAGTGTGAGTTTCTTATATACTTCTGCAGAAGTTGGACATTGTCCGTTAAAGGTTACACAAATTTGGATACTGTTACCTATAGCATACAGGAAATTATTCTGAACTAAATTTCCATAACACCAATTTATAGGGGCACTAGCCCAAGTGAAGTTAAAACTGAAATCTGTAAAATCGCCGGTGGAGCTTTATATTTTCATATTCTGTAAGTCGCCTTGCTTAGACCTTTCATGCACATATCCTGAATGTAATTTTTAGGTACTGAAGCAAAATAGACTGAGTAGAAAGTTAGATTCCAACTGTCAAATAAATGTAACTTTGAGTTCAGATAACTAAGTTACCATGCAGCACACTATTTGATTGTCTTTTAATCTGGATTAGGAGTAAAAAATCTACCATTTAGAGCTTTTGCATCATGTATTTAGCAAGAATTAATTATACCCTTAACTGAACCCTTCATTAAATCTACATATTCATGATAGTTGTCATTGGTGAATTACCGCTTTGAAGCAATACCCTGAATGGGTACTATCTAGCACAACATATTACATGAAAAGCATCATGCACCAAATTTATAGGATGTGCTTCCCTAGTAAGAGAACTTAAAAAAAAAAAGACAACATTTTTTGCTGAATAAATAAAATTAGTAAAGTCCCTATTTTGTAAATTCATGCATCTATAGAACAATGTGTCATTAATGCTGATGTACTGCAATGACCCTTTACTAGTAGAACAGTAGTGTTTTCTGACTTGTATTCACATTGTGTTTAGCACCTCCATGTTTTCACACCTATACTGTATTTTGATTTTTTCTTTTTCTGGTGGGCTTTATGTGACTAAACATTTTAGAAGCTGTTAAAAGCAGTAGGCGAATTACATCCTCCAGAAAGACATTATGTTTTTGCAAAGATTAAAGATCTGTGAAAAGCCAAGGCTGGGTTGACATTTGCATTGTAAAAAAAGTGCAAATGGACTTTACCCGTCAGATTTTAACACAATTTCTGCATTAAATAACACAGTAACAAGCTTATATTGAAAAGCAGCAGAGAGCTTTTTGGAATATGAGGTTTCCAGTGGGAAAAGAAAGGTTGCAGTTGTCAAAACGAAAAATTAGTCTTGTGCCTGGGGCGCCAAACGGAGTTTTCAAGCAGAATTCTACGTCTTCGGAAATTTATTACTAAGCACTTAGCATTCAAAATGTCTTAAAGTTCTATTACAGAATTAACAAAATTAAGCAATTCATAGCTGCAAGCAACCATCTTATAACAGTTACAATCTAGTTTCAGCGTATTCTATATACACTATGAATAGAGGGCTGCCAGATCATTTTATGACCTTGGTATCCTAGGTGTATATGCTATATAGTATGTATGTATTTGGTTAGTTAAAAGAACAGTAACACCAAAAAATAAAAACTGCCTCAATTGTAAATATAGTTACTAAACAATCAATCTGATCTTCTAAAATTCTAAATTATTTCTATAAAGTTTGTTATATAGCTTTAAAATTGGACTTTAAGGCATACTTCCTGAATATGTATTTTCTAAATCACCACAGAAAACAATGGCACAAGGTGGATTCTGTTGAACAACATAGCTGCCATCAACAAAGAAAACAGAAAGAAATCAATACAATTCATAAATACAAAATGTGTCAAGCATGAAAAGCAAAATGTAAAACAGGGTGGTTTTTTGGAAACTGAAAATAGCCGTTATTTACTTTGTTACTAAGCTTCAATAAAGTGTCTTTATAGCTTGACTTTAGAGCAAAACAAAAAGAATCTTGTGACTATAACAACTAGGCCATATGATTAAAGGTGCTCTCCAGTCTTCCAAACACTGCAGAGTGGACATGTTAAAGTGCGAATACTAATTTAGGTTATTCTAATGAAATAAATGTTTTGTAAATATATATGTATTTAAAAAATGTACCTTTATACAGCTTTTCTCTCTGTCCTCTTCCCTGTCAGCCTGACTTTTCTTTCCCAGGTCGAGCGGGCAGGGCTAAATGATGATTGACATTATAGCTGCTCCAATTAGATCCCTTAAATCATGATCTAGCAGGGATTGGCTTGGAGGAGTTATAATGACAATAATTTAGCCCCGCCCACCCAAAACTCAGTAAAGAAAAGGCAGGCTGAAAGGTTAGATGACAGAGAGAAATGCTGTATAAAGGTACATTTTTAAAAATACATCTATATTTACAAAAATGTTTATTTCATTAATACAATCTAAATTAATATTAGTTTTGAGGGGACAGGTGCACTTTAATAAATAGGGTATAGCTATGCCTGGAACAGAAAAGTGACACTTATATGTTCTGTTCAGCTGTTGGCTATACCGGAGATGGGCAAGAAATGGGAGAATGAGGTACGGCGAATGATTGAAGAATGAAAAACTGACTTGTTTTTTACTACATTGACCATATTCCATATTGCACTTTAAAAGGTACATCTGATTTATTTCAAATCTAATTTGATGGCGGGAGATCCCCTTTGTGTGATGAGACATAACATTTATAACACAGTTAATTGTAAATGATTAAAGAGAAATAGTAAATTAAGAATAGTACATTATCTACCTGATCCTCCATGTTCTGCACTGTGTGGTTAATGGTGGCATATTATAGCAGGTGGATGCACAGTACAAAATGGGGAGGACCAGTCAGGGAGCCAGGGAGCACACTCTCTGTTATGAAACTGTGAGGGTAAAAAGATATTGTGAAATAAACAAGGTTGTGCTACTTTAATTCAATGTATCATAAAGCTCCTCACAATTCTATATTGTAGATTGTTCCATAATGTGTATATATAATATCTATATATATTCCAAAAATGCTTAAATCTATCACAATTACTATTCGTAATAAAGACTGGTAAATTTTTTGCAGTCAAATCCTTGTATCATTTTAATTTGGGAGAAAATATGTCACTGACAAACATACCTTGTTTAGCTGAACTGTCTTCATAAGTAAAGTCACTGACCTTTTTTCTTTTTTTATTAACCTAAGGGACAGGCAGATATTGAGATATTGTTACTTTGTTTCATATAGAAAGAGCAGTGGTGATTTTCAGTCTTGGCTTAGGGTCACAGTCATGGCACAGCTGGCAAATTATTAGTAGATTTGAAGTTTTTGCTGGGGGGGGGGGGCTCTCTGTCATTTAGAAAAACTCCCCTGAGAAATAGTATTATTCTTTAACACATATGTATGGCATTAAAATTGTATTCTATTAAAGAGTGATGATAGCCGTTAAATACAGTATTCTGTCATGTACTCCGCGAGTGTTCCCAAATAAAGAAGTAGAGAGTCTTTTACACTTTTAGAGTATTTCATAAAATAGGGGAATGGCTAAGGACATTCAAATTTGCTGCTTAAATCCACAGCTGCCTCAAAAAAATGTAGGGCCTTAGGAAAAATCTAACATTTTGGGTCTTTCCTACTCAACAGTAAAACCATTTTAGTAATATTCAAATACAAAATTAGCTACTTTTACTGAGCATCATATTGTATGAAGAAATGGCTGCAGGTGCTCATTTACACAGACAATTAAGTAAAGGGAGAGAAAAAATGTCCCAGTGGTGGCCTAAGGTGACTTAATGAACGAGCCAGCCTTGTTTAAAGAGGTGTTACTGGATCCTATGAAACTGTTCACAAGGTTTTTACCTTTAATATGTACCAGTAATAATAGGAAGTATACCATAACAACCCTGAATGTGCAGGATTGGTAGTTCCAGTCACTGTGTGTATTTATTTTTCCAATACATAACTTTAATAAGTAATTCTCTAAAATACAGTGTGGGGGTTTATTTTTGAATTAATTTCATTTAATTTATTAAGCATTTAGAAAACCTTTAATGAACATTGGTTTCAGACAACCTAGCATGCACTGAGGTTTGTGTCAAGGAACATTCAAACAAGAAAGCATTTACATTAAGGGTGTCAAACTCAAATCTACAGTGGGCCAAAATTAAAAACTTGGACAAAGTTGACAATCTTGATATTTACTGAAAAAATATCTACAACTATAAACATGTTTCCTTATCATCAGATATAACAATGAACTTTTTCAAACAGGTCTGTCCTTTACATTTGAAAGCTTCTGTTTTCGACCTTTTGTTTGGCCATTTTTTGGGAGGGGTGGCCCAGCGTCACTTTCAATTAAGCATTAGAACGTCAGTAAACTCAGCTATCATGGTACTTAAAGAAACAGAAAGATCTAGGAAAGATAAAGGCAGTAACCTCTATATCCCAAACATCCATAGTGTGGATAACAACGTAAAGAAACGTTTGGAGCCAAATAAAAGACCTAGGGCTCCTGGAATTATGTGTGAACAACACAAACAAAAAAAAAAAAAATTAGCTCTGCTCTCTACACAGCAATAAAAATGTTGCTAAATTTTTAGTTTTGAAACAAGAAAAACAAGAAGAGATTTCCAATTTGAAGCTACCTGATCAGTATAACACGATATGAAATATGTTTATTTCACTGCTAAAAATTTCTATTACACTATGAAGATTAACAGATTTCAAACCTATCTTCATTTCTCATCAATAGTGCATGTTAAGACATGAAGGACATTCTAAGCCACCAACCAGAGTACAGGTATGATAACCTATTACGTAGCATATAAACACAAAGGAATCATGGTTAAAGATCAACATTTTTTTCTGTTTTTATATTCTACAAACAGACATTGTTTTCAGTCAAACTCCTGAAAGTACAATCAACACCCATCACATTCTCCTCTCCATGTAACAATGATTTTTTATATTAATAATTCAAATGCATTTCTTAGCTCCACCCAAACCAGTAGAGAACTCTTCTGAGGCAGCAACACAAATTATCCATAGACATGCTTATCTGCCACATAGTAAAATTTATGAAAAAGTAAAATGAATATAAATGAATTTAATAAAATAAATAGTGATGGATTATGGGAGCACAACCAATGTAAAGAAATGGCAAAAATCAGAATTCATTTATCCAGATTATGTGAAATTTGAAGTCTATAGAGAAAAATTGTCACGTAGGATTTAAAATCAATTGGGCCATTCAAATTATATTTGTCCATATATATTCTCAGTGATTTAAGTGAAAACACGTCCAAACAAGACATCAAAAATAGAAAATGTTTCTCCAACAAGACACAAAATAAGAGAATTTGTTAGCATACATTTTCTAAATACACCAATTCTGTGGTCATTGCAGGCTTCATTTATCATCATTACAACACACAGGATAATCCCTACTGACGTTCTCAATTCTACTTAATTGTTTCATTCGACTATATGTCTAGTCCGAAGTAAATCCATCTTAACAGAGCTCATAGCAATCCATGTTCATGGGATTTGTGGTTGATGCAAGTTCTTACATAATGACCAAAATTACAAGAAGATGTTTCCGTGATGGTTATGTATATAATAGTATGCTATTGCTACATGTTTTTTTTTAAAGTGAGGATATAAAGTAAGTCATTTAAACTGAAGTATGCAACTCCTGTGTTTCTGACTGCTCTCCAGGAATATTAATTTGTATTAAAGCGCAGTCTAAAATCTGACTCAGAAATGCAAATGTTAAAATCTCAGAGAAAGAAAAGGTAATACAATGCAAAGGTTATTTACATAAAATTTATAAGAAAATGATGACTTCATGACTATTTCTCTCTGCATGCACACCTATAAAGTTATCTATAGCATGGCTGCGTAGACCATCCTTTCCAGTCAGAACAATTTCCAACAGATTCTTCCTCTGAGGGGTATTGTACTGCTGCTAAAGCATGTTGACTTTTAGAGTGCTGAATTATGGACAACATTCAACTCAAAAAAGCATTTTGTTATTCAGTTTAAGAGCAAAAAAATGATTTAATTGGGTTTTTTCATGTGCTATTATTTCATAAGCTTGGCCTGTCCCACAGTAAAAGTGTTGGAGGCTACAAAAAAGGGCATTCAGCAGACTTAGAACCTAGGAGGTTGATATTAACCCACAAATAGACTACTATATCGATGAAATTTATTAACGTCAGAAAGACCGCTCTCGGTCTTTCTGAGTTTACAGAGCGAGAGCTCACATTGTTCTCGTGAGATTTTTTCAATTATTTGAGATTGAGTTTTTCGATCTCGCTTTTTCAATGGAAAAGTAGCCATCCTACTAATGGAAAGTATGGGTTCCTTTCCATCAAAAAAATTTGAAAATTAGAGATAAAAAAAGAACAATGCAAGATCTCGCTTGGCAGACTTGGAAAGACCGAGAGCGATCTTTGCGAGTTTAATAAATTTCGCCCATTTTGTACTAAAATAGATGACGCATTAGCCAGGATGAATGCATTTGGCAGCAATGCAAGGTTTATGAAAATGGTTAAGTCCATAAGAACCACAGGTGTGATCTCTGAGACATGCACCAGAAACATACATTGACACAAATTATGGCACCAATGTCTGCTAGAAAATACATACAAAATGTTATGCATAAAATGGAAAGACTAAAATATTTGTTTGATACTTCAGTATTCATCCCCAAATAACATTTTTTTCTAATTTATTGCTATTATTTGAACTCTTTTCCAGCTATTGATTCTTATATTCCTTGTCTGCTCCCTTGGAGCCCAAGCATTCTTTGTAGAATCCCCACTACAATTGTTACAAATTGCTCTTGAAAATAAGGAAACAAGTACAACACTTTCGTAAAAACCAAAAGGCTTGTTTGTTACTTATTTTTACCACAAAATAGATTGCAATGGTTTTTAACACTTTTTGAAATGTTACTAAAACTCTGCCCTCGGTGCTTCTCAGGAAGCACATAAGAATAGTATAACTACCATAATGTAAGATGTAATAGCGGGGAAACAAGTCAAAAACAAACAACAACAATACTTTTAAATAATGAAATACCAAAAATAGTTTGGGACTTTACTTCCCACAAAATGGAAACCACATTTCAAGCAATTTTAAACTTTCATTTTTATCTATAACTTTTTAGACCGAGGGGTTGGTTTTATTTGCCATTATCCATATCACAGGGCCTGATTGGATCTTTTATTGGCATGTTTCTATCTCTATTTGATAAATTATTAAAACATTATTATTACAATAATCATTACTATTCCTTCCGGCTACTTATTAATGTGTGGTTAGCAGGAACGCCTCATAGTTCATTACATCTGAGATGATGTTAAATTTGGGAGAGTTAATGGATATTTAATGCAAATTAATTAGCTATTTTCCCGCAACATAATCCAATATTATATTCCAAAAACTGATTAACTTTGGTACGTTTTAGAATACTGTGAGTAAAGTGCCGACTGCCAAGTTTAATTAAATCCCTGCTATTAAAATTTGGCACCTATTGTGACATTTTTATTCCATTCAAAGAAAAATAGAATGTTCTAATTAGAAAACTGTGGCCTATTGAAAGAATGATGCTGGAGTAGACTGATCTTTATCACTGTGCTGTTGCCTTTTCACCCACATTATGGCTTTGAAATAAGTGGATGAACAAGGGAGATTGCTGTCAAGCACTGAAAACCAGCAAATTTAAATTTCAATAAATAAAGACTAAAATAAAAAATATACACAAAACAAAGTGATTGTGCTTAGTGCATGTCTCTCACTGATCAAAAGTCAGGTTATTACAACAGCATTGGCAGAAAGTCATAAAAATTCTCAATGTGCAGTATTCCTGCACCACCTAAAGCATTAATGTAAAGTATCATTAACCCGCAACTCTCTATTTATTTTTGCTAAGCAACTTTCAGTAATATCTAAAACTAATCCTATCACTGGGAGCAGATTCCTCAAGGTATAAAATACCTGGAACAATGCTACTGACAGATCTCAAAAAAACATAATAGAAGATAGTGTTTTTCGGGGGTAAACTGTACTCTTGAGAGGGGTATTTGTAAAAATTCTGATGTATCAGATGGTTTCACAGTTTTTGAACAATAATTTATTCATTTTGAGTATGTGTTCTTTGTGGAAATCTTTACTAAACCTTTTCCAAAAACCAAAACCATGTCAAAAACATGCTTGTAGGCCAAATGCACATTAACAAGAACTAAAACTGCATATACAACCTATTAGAACAACTTTGTATAGAATCTATTTCTGAATTTGTGCAATGATCATCTGCAGCTTGAATGATGCTAGTTCCTTCTAAATTAATATACATAAAATGCATGTTTATCAGGATTTATTCATGTTTGTAAGTAGAATTGTTTATAAATATTGCATTTTATTTTTGATAAGGCATCCATTTACCACTCCTAGTTGACTTTTCATCAAATGTGCAGATTGGAATGTTCTGTGCACCTGCAGCTGATTTGCAGATTCAAAATCCAATCAGATGTGAGCAAACAGACTCTGCAAGATCAAAGGATCAGTCTAATTGGTGTAAAATTGAATTTTTCGAAGTGAGATAAAAATAAGAATGGAACTGCCTTCAACTATTGAAACTACAGTAGGGAAGAAAATAGGAGAATAGCTTCCACCATAAAATCACAGCTGTATGTAAATTATATGTAATAAGGACATGACTTCCAAGCCTCATTTGTTTTAAAATAGGAACTATTAATATACCTCATAGAGATGTAATTCTTTGTATTATTAAAATCCAACCAATTGTGACCCAAAAACTCTGTTATGTTATCACAGCTAGGTCTGACAGTTTATGCAACTACACAATCATTTGAGAAATGGTTCATATACCTGATAATGCATCAAGAGGTTGGCCTAAAGTCTGGTGAACTTAAGTAAAGAACTCAAATAAATAAATTTCAAGGAAAAATTAAAAAAAACAAACAAACAAAACACTGCAGGATCAGTAATATCCAGGTACATTAGGAAATAATCAATATTTACAGAAGTTTCCAAAACTATGTGCACAAGCATAGCTTTTTTTTAAACTTTACTTTCAGAGGAATATACTGTACAGGCAAAAAAATAAATAAAAAAGGTAAAAGTCACATGATAAGCTATTATGGTGCTGGTTTATTATAAATCTTTAATGCTATGAAGTACACAAATAGTGAGCCACATATTTACAGAAGATACAAAATTTTGTGTAGATTTGTTAGTCTGACATTAAGGGGTGAAATGTAATTAAATCGGAAATATCAATATTGCGATATCAGCTGATATTTCCTGATATCGCGATATCGAATTTTCCAGCGATATTATAGATTTTTAATAAAAATAAACAGATTGACAATTTTGAATGAATTTCAATATTGGAATATCGATATTACAGATATTGATAAACTTCTGATATCGCTTTATCGGCAAAAATCAGCCAATATTGCGATAATGGTAAAAATTGGCAAATGTCACAATATTTATATTTACGATTTTATTAAATTTCACCCTAAGGTTTAGTAAGAAGTGTATTAATTACCATAAGTCAATCAGCTCCAGCAGGCAAATGCTTTATGATTGTAAATTCTTGGGAGTCTTTAGTTAAGCTGGTGGCTTCTCCTCTGAATGGACCAGTTAAAGAAAAAAAAGTCAACTTATCTGGAGTTAAAGGTAAGGGATTTTTACAGTCTTTTTCATTCCACACAAAATGTTTAAAGTTGGGATGTGTGAACCAATTCATCAGAAATCCTTGCTAACTGCTAATTGTTTTCTATACTGAAAATTATACATTTGCATAAATTTACATAAGTCACTATGCTATAAGTCAATTGGAAAAACCATTAGAAAGACAAATCACATACTAGTGGTATTGATGTATGGAACCGCAAAACCAAAACACGCATATTTCTTTGCTAAATCCTACACATTGCGTTTTACAATTTATTTACTGATCCACACAAAACCATTTAAACATTCAACATAACATTCACATCTGTAATTAGTTCAATTCTGAGTTACCAATGTGCTGTGCAGAAAAAGGTCTCCTTTTCTTTAGTAATGTAACATTGGCTTCACAGTCCCATAATAGAAAACGAGATCAGATTACATTAATCACAACAGACTTATTTAATATAATCTTGTTTATGGTGACACAGACAAAGGGAAGAGCATACTTGGTGCCATATGCAGGTTTTTGATTGGAGGAGAGAGGTAGGGATACAAGAACAGTTAATCAGTGTTTTCTACTTATCTCAGTGAAGTGTTTTACGACACTTGGGTGATATAAATTTAATTCTGTGAGACAACAATTGCACAATATATACTAGCATCTGACAAAGAATGGCCTTTTTGGGTTTATTTCCTTTGTGATTTGTAATGCTTTAGAGTTAAAGCTGAAAGCAAAAGCAGAAGGTTTAAACATGCTCTGTGCATTCGGTTTATACAATAAAAAGATCCCTTGTCGGTTATGAAAGACATTATAGCTGATTACAACGCAAATTTCCTCTAGGACAAACTTCAAGTCACAAGATATAAGAGGCTTCTTTTCCCTGTATGAGTAGCCGGTTCTTTTATCTCTCTCCTTCTAAAGCACAACCTGACAGTCACACCTGCTTAACATCCACAAGATCAAAGCCATATCTTTAGGATGCTGCATTTTAAATACTGTTTAAATAACTTGATGGAACGATTAGCATTTATTTTCTTTGAATGCATCGTCTCCATAATAAACAGTCTATATAGTCTTCTATTACTTCTAAATAAACAGCACCAGGTATTTGCCCAGAAGAGATAAAAAGCAATTTTAGTCTTGTCTTTAAAAAAAAAATTACTGTCCCAGTTTTCACCTGCTGACTTAATCCAATACATTTCTCATTGTGAAGGGTTGTCTCTATCACATGGTGCTTTGGAATTGCATGTCCTGCAGACCTTCGGGGTTATGGTTCACTAAGTTAATGTTTCCAAAATGTCAGGCCTCCATCTCCAGATTGATAACTTGTTTTATCCATGTCTGAACACAGAACCATACAGACAGTAAGCTAGAAGAAAGAGACTAGCAGTCATTTGTATCTCTGACATACTCTCCCTTAAACAGACATATGGTTTTAGAACAAAAGTTCAAGTGGGGACATTAGCCATTGTTTTCATTCTATTGTCCTCTAATAAAAGAGCAAACAGCATGTATAAGCATTTCTATTCTATTATTATGTAATGGTTTATTTGCACAAAAAATGTTATTGCATGGTAAGGAGTGAACATAAATTAATATTCCACAGCATCACATTAATATTTTATGTACAAAGCTGACAAATTAAATGCCATCACAGTTTCTCAGCCTTTTTTTAAAGCAATTAACGCAAACAGATATAAGCTTCTTGAATAAAACATTAGACAAGATACTCAGCCTACAGATATAAGCACAGCGTCCTTCAAAACTTTAAAGGGGTGGTCCGCCCTGGAGTTAATTTTTAGCATGTTGTATACAGCAGCTTTATGAGATAGTCTGGAAATGGTCTTCATTTTTATTTTTGCAGTTTTCTACTTTAGCCTTGTTTACATTTAAATGTTCTATTGGATCCATTCGCCTAACAACCAAACACTCAACCAAAAGGTAAGAACAGAGAGATAAGCAGTGGAAGAGCTATAGTACAGAGATATAAGTAGTGGAAGAGCTATAGTACAG
>WMED01009899.1:0-16065 GCA_019650415.1 Pipa parva | reverse complement strand
GAGAGACATAAAGAGGACAAAGAGGGATGGGGAAAGGGGTTATTTATCAAAATCTGATTTGTCATGTAAAGGTGTGAATTCACCACTTCCCCATATTCGGTTATTCAGCAAACTCCGCAATGTGGCAAATTCTCCAGCTAACGACAGTCACACCCTACACAATAGATTGCTACTGATGCAGTTGCAAATTCGCTGTGGGAATTCTCTGTTTAGTGAATAAAGAGTAGAGAATCAGAACGTAGCAACTCGAAGTGATGAGAATTAACTTCAACAGTCGAAGTCTCATTTTGATTAATAACCCTCAGAATGAGGAGAGAGAGAGCGGATGTACATTTAATGGTTTCAGATTTAGTGAGTTATCTCTGAGAGCTGAATAGGACCCTTTAGACAAGGAAATGTATTAAAGAAAAGTGTAGACAAGAAGTACAGTAATCATTCTTTTATTTGATCATAAACTGGCAAAGGTTGGCAGCTGATGGCACAAGCTGAATGTGAATTCGTATTGACCCAGGTCACTGTTTTTCTTACTATTTGTGCCTTTTTTCACAATTGCCAACTAATACAGTCACAGTCCTTATAAATCACTTACAAGTTATTGTCATTACCATATAATTTATTTTGCACAGCCCATACAGCAGAATAAATATCACTGAGGAAATGATCCCTTTAAATGCCCAGCTTTGTGGCACTGCCGGCATTTTCAATTCTAGCATTCATGATAAAACATCCAGTTTCATACTATCTCACTCTTTACCAAGGGTTAACAATCTAAACCCCTCTCAAAATAGTATGCAAATCCTTTAACAGACTGGGTACATTTATATTCTCTTTCACATCGCTTCATTCCAGGAAAACTGTTTGTTGCATTAGCCTCCAAAACATTACATCACCTCTATTAATTCCTAAAGAATGGTATCCCTGAATAGCTGAACTGTGCCAAAATCTCATCTTCTCATGTCTATCCCTACTGAGATCAGGAGACCCAGTTCTCCAATAGCTGTGAGCATTGCCTCTTTCATTCAGATTTGACATGACAGCTGTATTTTGTTCTCCTGATAAGATAAATGGCTACCCCCTCTGACTACAAGTCCCATCATGCCCTGGCAATCTTCTATTGGATGGCTAAGTCATGCTTTCAAATGAGAAAATGTTTTCTGTGAATACTGCACTGTTGTGTGATCTTGTTTTCTAAAACATTAGATATTTGTGAAAAATTGTTTCCATTGATCATTATTCTTTGGCAAAAGCACATCATTAGTATCTTCCCTGGAAACTTTACTCTCCTCTGTTCCCACACTGAAAAGACGCTATTCTCTAGATTTTCATACTAAAAGGTCAAAAATCTGAGAACTCAAAAGTCTAAAACCGTTCTTTGATGCTACATTATTTATCCTCAAATAAGCATTTTTCAAAAATATTGTTGTTACCATTCTGCTCTTTTTATTTATCCAAATTAGCATAATTACTTGTACACAGATATTATCATTTTCTGCGTTAACCTCGACCAAGTGTGCCGTTTTTGAAACATTTTCAGATTGTTACATTGTTGGAACCTGCTCTGTGATATTAAAGCAAGTTATCTTCTAACAGACTGTAAAAAGGTACAATATTATCAGAGGTTTTTGGTCTAAGGAGGAGAGGTAGGAGCAAATTCAGAGCTAAACTGATAAATGGTTTTGCTTGTGCCTTAAAGAAGAACAGAACTTTGATTCATTACATTATTAAATCGATAGGTACACAATCAAACATAGTGGTGAGATTTGACTCATCATTAAGAAGTTATGAACTCCTTGTATCTTCTTGTTTCCTAACAGTACAAACCATCCTTGCAGGAGCTCATAACTTTATATTTGAGTCAGATGCTAGCATTTAAGTTTTATTGTGTTCTTAATCTATCACACCAATTTAATAATTGTCTCATCAGTGTATATTACATTTAATTACAGTAAATGAATTGCATGCATGCTAGCATTACCTTTAAATAAGTGAGAAACTACAAAAAATACAAAGCTGCATAGATTTTAGAACAGGTTTGTTTGACAACTCTATCAGTTTAAACACCAAAAATCTCTAAAACATCCATAGTGTAGTACCCACAATATATTAGTTTAGCTGTGCACCATGCATTAAGACCCATTACTAATAAGCCATTCTGCAATTAGCCAATTAAAAGTGGCTGTAGCTAAATAAATGAAAAGAAAACCCTAAAATGCAGGTAGAATTATTCTTTCTGATTAAAAGAGCTTTGGTCATTGCTTCATTCTTAATATATTGGATTTAGTGTTATATTGTTTTGATAAATATATATTGAGTATTTTGGCTCAGGCCTTAAGTGTTAAACACCTACAGGAGCATGTGTACATTACTGAGCATGTGTAGTATCTTTAGTTCTGAAAAATACAGAAAGCCAGAGGTGGCAACTTCATGGCTCCAGACCTCAGCACAAGGTTGATTATGTCTAGCCTAAGGGGGTGATTCAGCAAAGAGCAAACTTACCCTCCAATCCTTCACATCAGCTCGCAGAGACTGTTACGTGTTCGATGATGTCCTGCACGCAGACATCAGCGAACACTTTAAAGGGATTCCAGTCTCCCGAGGTGACTTGAGTTGAGCCTTGCCGAGACTGGAATCCCTTTAAAGTGTTCGCTGATGTCCGCGTGCAGGACATCGGTGAACACGTAACAGTCTCTGCGAGCTGATGCGAAGGATCGGAGGGTAAGTTCGCTCTTTGCTGAATTAACCCCTAAGTCTTTGCTAGGTCTTACTTCTTTGTTAAGAAAATTGCTCTTTTTCAGTGTTACCTGTATAGGAGAAACTGCTGCAGCAGGAGCCATCCTCACAGGAATTGCACTCAGTGGACTACGTGGGACATTGTGCACCGGAATGTTCTGTCCTGCACCACCTGAGAAAGAAACAGTCAAACTAAAACCTTATTCTCAACATTCTAAACAGTCAGGGAAATTAAAAAATTAATATGATCCAATTGCATTTGATTTCTAAATATGTATGTAATATACACTTTTAATGTGATGGTGTTTTCCCCCCAAAACAACCTAGATTTACATTAGAAATAAGCAATTTACCAGTAGTTTTGTATTGCTACCAGTAAATTACCAGGTCACCTGTGCCAAAGGAAGTTGCCAACCTAGAGTGACCTGGCAGATCATCACCTCTGTGATCTGCAAATTTAAATTTTCTACTTACTCAGTAAATAGATTTGGAAGATCTGCAAATCCAATTTTTGAGCTTTCATCTAAACAGTCGATACAATCACACGTGTCATAAGCAAACTGTATTTATCATCCTCAGCAAAATCTGAAATAGGGCAGTCATTTTCTCAAGTATAAATAGATTGATTTGTTTCCTGACATATGCATGTTGAGAGACAATTTATTCCATGTACATCCAGATCAACTGCATTATAAAGTATGTCTTTAAAATCTTACAAGCTGAAAAAGGTGGAGATGTTATTTCATTCCATTTCAGGGACAAATCTTGAAAACCTGGGACTGTCTCTAGAAATCAGAAAAAGTAGGTAACTACATCTCTTCCTTCAATATCTCAGTTATTTAGCATGTGCCAATAAGGTAGACTGCTTGGCATCAATAAATAATAAGCCTCCGTCACAGAGAGTCAAGCCTTTGTTAATTACTTGTCAATGGGACCCTGAGTCACTGCTTAGCAAACATGCTAGCTGCATGGGAAGCATGTCTGCCTCTAACAATCTAAAATAAATATTCAATTTACTGAGAAAATGGAAAATGCTAATGTTTAGAAGAGAATTTCTTAATGCTAAAATGCTTGGCTATTCCGGCATATATTGCACAGCCGCTTACCTTGATTGCCCAAGTCAAATGATTTGATTAAGGATTTGACAGTTGCGGGAAGTTCAGAGGAAGAGGTTGACACTTGGATATGGCCGATACTCTGCCAGCGGATTCTGCTGTCCCCATCAACAGTGTTCAAATCACATGAAGGCTGCCTGCAAAATGAGAGATATTTTAAGCTGGGAGAGAAATAAATCTCAAGGCCTACCGTACTTGCAATTAAAGACTTTGACACTGTTCAAGGAGTAGTTGTCAGAGAGTAAACACATTAATGAGGAAGCTCAGTCCAAAAAGGCACTATAGCACAGTAGAGATCTCGAGAGACTTCTGGTAACTCATGCACTTTCTCTATAGTGCAAATAATGATCAAAACACAGCATAGACACAATGTGGAATTAGTCTGAAATTACTAAATATAAATAGGCATTGGGAATGCCTATAGGAAGTGATCCCTACTTTTAGCAGTATTGGACTGGCCCACCAGCGGGCACAGGCATCATTGGGCCTTTTTGGAGTTTCCAACTGCAAACATTATGGAATATTCCTGAGGGCATCAATAAGGTATGGGTTTGGAGACAAAAATAAGTTGGATACAATTAAATCATGAAGAGGGAAAGAAAGACACAAGAAAAAAATCTAGTTTCTTGGTAGGCCTCCAATGTCCTATTTCCTGGTGGGCCCCTGATCTCTAGTTTCCTGGTTTGTGTTTGAGACACACAAGTAAGAGGCCTGTGATTATTTGTAAGCAGAGAAAGGCATAGCAAAAGAGACCTAAGTAGTCTGGAAAGTTTGCATTTACCAACTATTCAGTTACCCAATAAAAGGTATCACCTATATTCTATTTGTCTCTGCTTATATCTATGGCTAACACGGTGCTAAACTCTACTGCCTCTGTGATTATTTGTAAATACAGTATGCACAATGGTACACACCCAGCAAATGGACTGTAATTGCAGAAATGTAGGTAGTAGAGTTGTGCACCGTGTTAGCCATAGATTTATGCAAAGATAAGAGAGTATAGGTGATACCTTTTATTGGCTAACGAAATAGATGGTAAATGCAAGCTTTCCAGGCTCCTAAGGCCTCTTCATCAGGCAATAATATGGAACTGAGAATGACTATTTTATACTGAAACTGGTACATCACGGCTAAATGGAGCCTCGAAAGCTTGCATTTACCATCTATTTCGTTAGCCAATAAAAGGTATCACCTATACTCTCTTATCTTTGCAGAAATGTAGCAAACACCACTGTATACCCAATATACCCAAGCTTTTCCTAAAGAGACAGAATGGACTCTGGTAAAACATGGCCTAGAAAAACTGAAATGCAATATGGCGCCTTAATAGACCGAAGAAATAACTGTGATTAGTGAAAATGCAGTGTGCACCATTATACACAATTACAGGAAATCACCATATGCCTCAATACTCTGTACTGTATCAAGTTAACCATCCATATACATATGTATGAGATGGCTAGAACGCTGCATCAGAGAATATTAGCACTAAGCATGTACCAAACATTAGGCATGAGCAAGATACCAGTAATTGATGCCTCACATGACACAATAGTAAGGGCCTGCATAAATAGACAACATTTTGCTTTAGTTTATGGCAGCCCATTAGCCATCATAAAGTAATGATTTACCTTTCAACTCCCACTGCCCAGCAATACAACCCTCAATAAAACAAAGCTGGACAGTAAAGGGATTTTAGCATTTGAAACACATACGCTTTCACGTTAAACGCTATTCCCATGTGAGTGAAATGAAGCAATGCAGATCGAGAGGAGGAGGAAGAAGCTATTTTCCCAATTTGTTTTGATGGAAAATGAGTCATTGGATAAGTCTATGATGCTCTTTCTGCTTAATTACAATGGAACACGGCACACACAAATATTTCTTATCTTTTACAGAAACTCATTAAAGATCCGACTACAAATAGCAAAAAAATTACCCATCCATTTGTGCCGAGCTAATTATAACTTCAGCTGAAAAACACGTTTAGACCCAGTTATTTGTGCTGCAGTATCACATTGCGTATTACAGTAATTAGAACAATTCATACAATTAGAATAAGATTATTTTATAGTGTCAAAGGTCAGGAATTCTTAGGCCACAGTTCAGTATACGATGACCCACAAATCCCTGACTACTAGGACTTTTTCATTTCAATCCTTTATTGGTTGTTACCATATATATTTAACTGCCACCACCACAGGTGGCCATAACAGATGGTCCTATTTTATGCAAACATTTGTATGCATGGAGATGTTATCCTGGTCATCTGGGGATCTGCACCTCTGTGAATGAACACCCTAATTAAAAGGGTGTAGAGTTCTGCAAATTGACATCAGCGGGTCCAGATTGGATAACAACCCGGAAGCGCTAGGGAGAAGCGCATCTCCCAGTGCTAGCCGGCATTCAGAGCTGGCAGTTCACGAGTAGTGCATCAGCTACAAGTGCTGCTCGAGCCGCTCGATATTGCCAGCTTGCAATATCAATATTGCCCTGTGTACGATATTATCGAAAACGATAAATATCGCACACCCCTAATATATGTATATATATATATATATATATATATATACTGTATGTATTAAAAATAATAAAATATTAAGATCAAGCCAAGAGTTGATAGAGTTACTGATCACTATCCAGTTTTTGCTTCAGTGGCCAAATCTTTATATTCTTTGTCACAGCTCAGTTATTCAATATAATGTTCCTTGTAATAAACGTATATGCTAGTTTTCATAGTTCTGCTAAAAGTTCTACCATCAGCCTGATTCCAGCCAACATGGGTGGCACTTTGGTTTATGGAGTTTGCATGATATCACCATTTCCAGAGTGTAGGTTATTTTTCCCAGTTGTAAAACATTCTTATAGGTTAACTTTCCCTTAGTATGTGTGCTTGTGTGCCTATAACAGGGTATTAAAATGTGAACTCATGTTCTCTATAAGGAGAGGGATTGATATCTCAGCGCTCTGCAAAGCTTTCCAATCAAACAAACAATTTTCTATATGTAGGAGCTTAGCTACACAATACACTTCAAAAGGAATGTAGGCGCCAATGGTTTCCAATATGGCACAGGGCATAAGTTACTTGTTCGCAGGATGAAATATGGAGTGCCAGCATATGAAGCCACCTGCAGGATATGAGCGTAACAGGGGATAGGATGAAGAAATGGGTCAGGGGTCTCAAATTCAGACAGGTAAATGGGCCACCCAAAATAGTAAGTTTAGAGGCCCCATTCAATATGTTCTCTTTCATTTTTATTCTTGTGCCACTACGAACACTGCTTCCTTACCTGTGCATCAGAAGAAATCTGAGGGAGAAGTATGCCCACCATTTTGGCTCGTGCTCACTCTATGCCACTGGTGGGCATGCTTCCGCCTCAGACTGCTGTCCTAAGGATGTCTCAAACTCCAATGCCCCGCATGTGACAGACTTAGGGGCTGCATGTAGCCGCTTGGCTCAGTGCTTGAGACCCCTGGTATAGGTGACAATCTTTTGGTCAGATGGGGGTGCAGGTGCAGCGCTGCAAGGAGGGTACGAAACCCCAGTTCTGATCATGGCCCTGACGCGTATAGTTACACCGCTGGCATATAAGCTGTATATTAACATTAGAACATATTGTCTCTGAAGCAATTACAAATAGGGAGCCCATTGCTTCTAATCACGAAACTGTTGGTTGAGATTCTAACTATTAAATATGCCCGGTGCACTGAAAAAAGCCACATCTGATAACAAAAATATCGATACACTCCTGGGTCTTTATTTAATCTTTATTTCTAGCTGCATTAAAAAATGGTCAATGTTTCGGCCCTCCTTCTTGGACTTTTATCAAGATCACACACACACAATTTGTTTGAGGGAGGGCTGCAGTAAAAAGCCGGTTACCAATAATTTTTTTTTATGTGGTTTAGGTTTATGGCTATTGGTGGCATCTGATGGATAATGGCCTTAGAGACAAATCAATACATTTTTTAAGCTTAGAAACTCATTGGATTAAGAGACTTGTAGGTGAATTTTCAATTACACAAATACTTATTAAAGTCTAGAAAGTCATAGCAAGCAGTCAGTGTTTACTGCCACATGGAAATTCTCATAATAATAAACAGTCAGAGGTGTGACTGGTTGCTATGGGTTACTAGACCTCAGTAAACAATTGTACCATTGAGAAAAGCACTAGGTCTAGGTGAGAAGTTTAACTATGCTTGTTCACTGATCCGTGGTACAGTGGGCACTTAACCTGTAATTCCAGTCATACATTTTCCATCAGATCGTTTTGTTTTTTTTCAGTGGTTCTCAAACTGTGAGCTATGATGATGCTTGAAAGCTCTTGGCATAATAATGGGTGCGAGCTTTGCATCTGCTAATTATAGGCTTGGGTCACACTAGCGAATTTTCCTCTGTGTTTTTATAAATAAGGGCCAGATGACAAAATACCAGACTCATTTAACATGCCGTTTTTAACACTTCTGTCTCTTTTCCATACGTACTTTCCACCAGTGGAAATGGCAGAAGGCAAATTTTCTGTGAATTTTGCAAAAACTCTCTTATATCAGTACCCGGTGAAAATTCTCTCATTTCAGTAAATGGCAAACATCAACATCTTGCCAATCGTTAAGCATAGGCAGAGCTACAGGAGGTCACGACATGGCCAGATCCATTCCTCCACACCAACACACCCTTGTTGTACCTACCGTACAGCAAAAAAAGAAAAGGAAACCTAATGGTTTGCTAGTGGGTAAAACGCAGCGCTTCCTCATGCACAACTCTTTGTATGTAATAAAGTTTATTTTTCTGACGTTTCTCACGGAGCTTACAGAAATGATTTATGCACAACAAGTTTGTTTTTTTCATGCCCTGTCAAACGCATTTTATAAACTCACTGCAACATTAAATATATTCGTTCCAGAAAGATCAGTTTAGTTAAAGTATTAACAATCACCAGTTCTGTTTCACATAAACCTCGCCATTAAAGCTGCATTGAGTTTAATATTGCAATGCTGGTATTTTCATTTCCTACCAAGCTCAAGACTCTAAGGAATATCCAAAATCCAAGGCCAAACAGTTCATTTTCTTTTTCATCAGAAAACCAAGAAAGGCATGACTGAAAATAGGAGCAACCGGTAAACATATTAACTGCATTTAAGAAAGAAGGTTAATTGCCTTATTTTCTAATACGTGTTTAATTAGGATGATGACAATTTGTATTTGATAGGAAGAGTACTTGCCATTCGAAAATGTCTAAACAAACCCCAGCTGTTTCTCCCCTGCCGCAGAACAGGATATCCTTCTGAATGAATATAAGGAATATAAGAAAAACATATTCTACATTCACAATAGTTATATTCTAGTCAGATCTGCTACTGGGAACTGAAGACACCAGTGGTTCCACATATACATACCGTAGTTTTGTTTAGGAAACCACAAGGAAAGATAAACAGAGCTGAAACTGCCATATGATGAGGCGTTAACATTTAGTGAACAAAAACCTTGGACAAATCTACAACGCAAAAGCAGCTTTTAACCTAGAACTTAGGTTTAGCCTCCATAATGGACCTTTACAGCAACTCAAAGCAATAATTACCCTAGGATCTGCTACTCACAACAAAGGTTCTTGCACAAGCAACTAAGACATTAGCTAACAAAGTCACAGGGGAACATAAGAAATAATGTTAAGTCAAGCTACATAAAACACACATATGGAAAATATTCACTGGTGGCTTAAGTGGACACTAAGCCACATTATTGTCATGGTTTAGAATACATGTAGGCCAGTGTGGTGGCTCAGTGGATAGTATTGTTGCTTTGCAGACCTGAGTCATGGTTTTGAGTCTACATTGGACAACACCTACATGTAGTTTGTATGTTCTCCCAGTACTTATGTGGGTTTCCTCAGGATATTTCAGTTTCCTCCCAAAAACATACCAAGTTATTTGATTAAATTGCTATTGTGTAGAAAAACTAGAGCGTAAGCTCCACAGGGGCAAGAACTGAAATGAATGGTTAATTCACTGGTGTTATATAAATACACACAATAAAAATAAACACAGTGGTTTTTTAAAAAATAAGCCCTACCCCTTTTTTTGGAAATGAAAATAATATAAGACCCTATCTTATTTTTGGAAAAACATGTTAATATATGAACACTGAAGTTAACTTTGATAGTTCTTTGTTGCAATGTAAAATGTTGTATACATATATTTATTACACCTATTCCACTCTTCCCTAGAAAGGTTACATTTTATAGATTTAAGTCACACCCCTTTGGCCTTACAGGTTTAACCTCCTCATATCTTATTGGGTTTTGCATTAAATTTATTCAATCAGCTGTGGAAATACTGAATGTTCTAAATATCACAGGTTGTTATAAACAGATTAGCATTTTTCATTCATAAAAATGCTTGCAACATTGCTTTCAAACACAAACAATTCAGTTTAAAGATATATTTTATAAATCATAATTCAGGAACAAAGTGCTCATTTAATTTTTTTTTTTTTTCTTCATAAATATGAAAAATATGTAATGCATATGTTACGCAAAGCATTTATATTTATAATACATGGCGGCTCTGTCCAAATTATTCTAAGTGGATATCAAATAATCAGCTGTATGCTGAGGACTTTTAAAATGATGTAGGCCAGGACTTGTATCACACAGATCTCCAAATTTACAACCCAGAACTCTAACTGGACAGCTCAGCCACGTAAAACACTCTTTATTTAAAACAACCATCCACAACTGGATGCCAGTTTTTAATCCCCTGGACATGTCAGAGACCTTTCTGTCTGAAGATGGGACATTTTAATATTCGCACCGATGAGCCTGTGTGAACAGCAAAACAAAATGGTTTGAGTTACATGCTCCTATAGCGTGAGATCAGTGAACGTACACATGACTGCATTCATTCTACCCTTAAAGGAGTCCTAAAGTAAAAGAATAAAACGGGACTGTTAAAATACTTACCTTATACAGAGCCGATTGATTACAGTCACAGCATGAGCTGTGCTGTAATTAGCCAGCAGCGGAAGCTTTCTCTGACGCCTCCTTCAAAGCATGCTGTCTGACACAGAAGCCAGCGCACAGCTCCTCCTTCCTGCTTCACCGGCTTCTACATCATCACGCTCATTGCGGGGAGTGTTCTCATTGGCCCCTGCAATGAATGTGATGATGTTTAAAGCCCTGAAACACCAGAGGTGTAATAGGATGGGAGGAGCTTTCTTCGCTGGCTTCTCGGTGAGCCAGCGCTGTGAAGAAGCATCTGGGGAAGCATTGGGAGCCGGCTAATTACAGCACAGCTCATGCTGTGACTGTAATCATTCAGTTCTGTATAAGGTAAGTATTATAACTGTCCTTTTTTGTTTTTTACTTTAGTTCTCCTTTAAACAGCATATTAATTCAATCATACTGTATGCACTATACAGTATGCTCTACACAGAACTATATGGCACACTGATACTCTTCAATAAAATTTACAATTCATTCTCAATATCAATTATGAAAAGATGAAATTCCTGAACTCTGGTCCATTGTTATAGCAAAGTGTCTAACCCAAGGTCTTCTCCCAAATGTTCAGAGAATGAAAACTGAATGAAACTTATATAGCACATCTTTGCCAACAAAGTTTGTATGCATTAGAAAATATACCCCTCAGAGGTGCTAAAAACAGATCTTAACAAGTCAGTAAAAAGGTTTATATGATGTAGGTTTCTTCGAGAGGATTGGGCAGTTGTCCAATTAAACTGGAAAAGAAGGAAGTTCTGCCACCAGCACAGGAAGGGCTTCTTCATTGTTATAGCAACAAGTCTGCGGATTTAAATACCAAGGGAGATGTTGCGTTTACAAATAGGATTTCTAGTAACACAAGGTATTTTAAGTTATGACTATTAATTATTGGTGCTGATAGATACCAGGGAGTAAGTCTACTTGTATATTTTGTCAGAAAGGAGCTTTTGTCTTCCCAATGAGCTTCATTTGGAAATTGGTCTTCTGAGATATTATTTTGGCTTCATATCAATGTAAAGAAGATGTTTGCAAGGATGAAACGATGGGCTCATTGTTCTATGGATAGCATCTGCGGCACTGCTGCACACCCTTCATCTGGTAATAATTATGTGCTGATTTTAGTCATTTCAAATAGATTTACATTTAATTGTAGTTATCCCTCCAGGGACAGACTGATAAAACATACTCAGGGGAATTCATCAACAGGGGCTAACTGTATAGAGGTCTATTAACTTATAGCAACCAATCAGAATTTGTCTTTTATTTTTCTTGCTTCCTTATACCAGAGAATTCTGACTGCTAATTGGCTGCTATGAGTTACTAGACTTATGTCAAAGACTTCCCCTGTAGATGAATTCCCATAATTGAACCATTAATTTAGGGAAATTCAGTGCTTTTCTCAACACAGATGGAAAAAACATCTCCGAGATTTGCAGCATTTCCACCCATGTTTACATATTCTGATTCCATTTTGTCCTTACTGCAGCTGGTTAAAAAGATCTAGACACCGCCTTATTATTGGCTACTGGCTGTGTTTCACACCTTACCTTTACTCTAAGCTCTGAGATGTCTCAGAAGAGACCATTTTGTCAGCTGGATAGAGCATTACACTTCCCAGCATCAAAACAAATCCTAACATCTACATTTCCCCAAAACGACTTCAGATACGAATCTGAATCTGTCAAACGCCGCAGTGTTTACACTTCAAAATGAATTTTCTTTGACAGAACAAGTCAACAGCTTTTGCAGAATAGCTCATAATCATCATGAAACACTAATGTGGATTTTTAGCCAAGCAGAAACCTACCATATGTATTGTGATTACATTTCACTAATGTTTCAAGCTACAGCGATCACTCACAAAGAGCAACCAACATGTTAGGTTTTGAAATGAAGTGCAGCTCATACAAACATGAGCTGAAACCAGGTGCATTGATTATGGATTAGAATTGTTTGTCTGGCTAATGGAGAATAGGGTATTTTCTTTATGACATTTAAGTTCCATGTGTAGATTTCATTTGCTAGCATAAGGCTAGATGCCATTTGACTCAATCCTGCTTCAGCCTTTATAGATCATTCATGTCAATTCACTTTATTTAATCTATTTCCTGTTCAACAGTCATTTTTCAGTATTCAAGCCACATATAAAGCATTGCTTGCAGTTTATATTTACTTAGCTTTCTGATACCAATAATTCACTAATGAGTTATAATAATGATGTGACTTGGAATGTGTTTTGCTATTGTAGAGTTATCTGCAGTTTATCAGGTTCATAGGAAAATGCTGGATTGGCAGATTGACAATAAGGATTGGTGGCTCCATTTTCTACATAGAATGCAAGAAACACAGATATTTATAATACATTTTTGGCTGATCTACATGCCTAGTGAATTGTCTTACTGTGTTATGATCTAGGTTAAAACTACAAATTAAATTACTTACAGATGGTATAGTGTTATTGAATTTTACATAGTTAAAGAAGCACTATAGTGCTGATATAACTGTACACATACATACAAAACTCCTTTATACTAAGCCAATTGCTCACACAAATAGTTAAAAAGACGTTTAGGGAAGAAATAATACTTGCCGTTTGCTTTCCTGAATTAGTTTTCCTGAGAGCTGACATTTACCCCGCCCCCGCTGTTCCACCTCCTCTTTCTGTGTTGCAAGTCAGGCAACATGAGAAGAAAAAGCTGCCTGACTGCTATTGGTTAAGCAGTGTGCTGACCTTTTGACTGCATAAATTAAGCTTGGAATGCAGGAGATTATAGAGGGAAAGCTGACTTGTGCACATGAGCTAAGTAGTAAGTAGGGCAAAAATGTCCGGGGGAGGGTACCTTTTCATGGAAAATTGTCCAGTACATGTCACGCACACATTTCCTGGTGTAGGAGTTTATCAGTGCTGCCTCATCAATCATTCTGCGTCACATGAAACAACTACTTGGGAGAAAGCTTCTCACTAAGGTATAGTACTGCAATATGTAAAGATGTATTTTGACTATAGTTGAACTTTAAGGTTAACACACATTACGTTACTGAATTTCTGTTACAAAAATACTGTAGTCAGAGGAGAGTTATGGCTGATGTGTATGGCTTTGTGGGTTTTATATGTTTTTAATAAGGCATTACTAAAACACATTTCAAAGTTAATCCCCAGCTGCAGTGATTGCAATGTGTATTACTGGAAGAGGTGATGATGTGTCTCGTAACCTGGTGATTTACAGGTAACAATACTGTGCTACTGGTAATTCGCCACTAGTCAAGGTAATGATGGAATTTTTTGTTTGAGGGTAAGGGTTGGGTGGGGTCAAAAGTTATTAGCAAATGAGCCATGATGTCCTGTTCCTTCACTTATATTTATAATAACTTTGTGACTGCTTGCATTTCTACCCAAGAACCAAACACTATTTTAAACATGTTCCTTTCTCAATAAAGGCCTTTTAGAAAAACAGATCTGGAAAATAAATAACCTTTAGCAAGCTATTTCCATCACCCTATACATAAGCATGTAATTAGTTGGAAGATTTTCAATGTATTACTACTGTATATTATTATAATGCATAATGTTACCTATGTTTGTATCTTACTAATTCTGTCAGCAAACACTTTTTTTCTATCTTCCCAAATGTGTCCGTTTGTTTCCCATCAACACCCAATTGATGTTTTTTATTAGTTATTTATTGGCTAATCGGATTGTATTAAAGCAAACCAAAAGATTTACATCAAATATCCCTAATTAGTATACATATTTATATATATTGAGTATTGCTTATAACCTGATGGAGGACAGACCTCTCCAAAGCTCGTCTAACTAAACTGACTGTTAGTTCAATAAAAAAGGTATCACTGAATATCACAATACTCATCTTTTTATACATATACATATATATATATATATATATATATATATATACACACACACACACACACACACACACACATAAAAAATGTTGACCAGCTGTTTAAAGGGATAATCTTTAGAGTGAAATCATTTGTTAAATACTACATCACATATAAACATAAAAATGCAACATCCCATGGTTCACTGGAAAAAAGAAATTCCCAATGAATATCACAAGGTTATTGTTACATCATTATATTTTATTTCTTTAGTAAATATTTGTGTTGAATAATTACAAATTATTTGTTGGAGTTTATGCTTTGGGAAGTGGATAAACGATAATGTGTGTTTATAAAAAGTAGCATTTCAGAATAAATTTTCCATGAACAGCCGTACATGCATATAAATAAACTGTGAGATGCTATTTTTTTCAGTCTTGCTATTTAACTATTGGATGTAAGAGATCTGTGACCAATGAAATGGCATAGAGCATTGTCTACTTTTTAGGGTATGCTAAGGGCCTTTAAAACAACACTCACAGTAGTTGTGGCTGGGACTGGGCTTGATCCCCTAGGGCCTGACTGCCACTACTGCAACCCCTTTGCTGTCCCACAGGGTCTGACAAGTGCACCCTCTCTGATTTCAAATAAGTGTTTATAATTTGGTTGGGCAGGTGTGGAAGGGCGTGGCAGGGTGGATATGGCCGACCTGCTACTCGATCGACATAGACATGCCAAAACATGCTGCACGCTGCCACCCCCTTAAAAAGACATAGCACCAGAGGCTGGGCAGTGCAGACATTCTCATGGTAAACTGGCCACAGGAGGGCACAGTTTCAATGGAGTCTTTGGAAGATAGTTTCATTGATTAGTGTGTTATTCACTCAATAAAGAAAAAACATTCTCTATTTAGGTTTAATTGACAATTTATATCAAAATACAGTTACAGTAACCCCTATTTAAAGTAGGATATAATATCACTTTAAACTTTACATTACCATCTAGTGGTCACATAGCCAATCTAGATGTGAGAAATAGTCTGGTAATAGGGCTGAACATTTCGTTTTGCCATACCTGGAGTAAAAAAAACAGTGGGGGTTATTCACTAGGGTGCGAATTCGACTGTCGAATTCGCAAACAGCAGATTCAAATAGCAAATCCACTACAATTTTCCCATTGTAAAGTCGCGACAATTTTTTATTGTTAAGATTGCTACAATTTTCCCATAATAAAGTCACGACTGCGACAATATTTTCATTATAAAGTCGAGACTGTGACAGTAGCAGCCTATTGCGACAATCTTTAGCTGTAGAATTCATACTTAAGGGTTGAATTCACGATATTCCGAAGTGAGGTGCGGAGTGTTTGCCTCACTTCGG
>WMED01009898.1:0-16066 GCA_019650415.1 Pipa parva | reverse complement strand
GCCTCTCTCATCTTTTTAAGTGGTGGAACTTGCACTATTGGTGACTGACTAAATATTTTTATCCCCACTGTACAATAAATCTGTTTACATAGGATACTAATGTAATTGAATTATACAATATTAATAAACATTTTCTTATTCAAACCTTCTATAATTGTATTTGGTTTATTAGAGTTTGTTGTTATCGATATGATTAATTATATAGACAAATTTATTCTATTGTAGTTAAAGGTTAGTTAACTATAATAGAGATATTGTAGTAATAGTTAAAGTATTGAATGGTACATTCTATTAGGAATTAAGATACATAGGATATAGTTGGTACCTCTCCCACCTCCCTTTTTTAGGGGGTGGGGGTAGAGGAAAGAAAAGGGAAAGTAAAACGAAACCCCTTGATGTTTTCCAAGTTTATATTTAGTTGTTTCTTTCTATGTTTTCGATACATTGTGACCATGGTAACCACATTAGTTCAAAATGATATTCTTCATTGTTTTGATAATATCTCATTTTTTTCCATTGCTTGAAACCATTTTACTTTGGAAATCAGTTCTTTCCTATCTGGGAGTGTTTCTTCCATGAAGCTGCTAATAATGTTTTAGATGCAGTGAGTATGTGGGTCATAATTTTATGTTTATCTTTTTAATGTAAATCTGGACTTGGTAGTCCTAATAAGTAAGTTTGGGGTGTCATGGTTATTGTTCTTTTGAAGATATTGTTAAGTAGATCTGTAATCATGTTCCAGTAATTTTGTGCTACTCTACAAGGCCTAACAAAGCATACTTCATAATTAGCTGAGGATGTATTTTCAAAATTAAAAAGCTTTCACATTGGGTCTTTTTTTGTTGTACTAATTGGTGCAGCAGCTTACACAGATTTGATAAACTGTTCCACATATTTGAACATGACTTATTGAAAGGTCAAGTCCAGTGGCTTGTTACATAGCCACTATATTGGATTTTTTTTCTCCTTTAATAATAAACACCTTCATTTACAAATTGCATTTTGTGTTTGCTTGTGTTGTCCTTGACTATTGTTTAAATTGGTTTGATGTTCCGAAACACTTAAGTGTGACAAACATGCAAAAAAACAGGAAATGAGGAAGGGAGGCAAACACTTTTTCACACCACTGTATATATACTGTATATACGTATATATATATATATATATATATATATATATATATATATATTATAAAAAACATCATGACTAGCACAGGTTACTATGATTAAGCACCTTGGGTGCGAAATGTGTAAGGTGCTACTGTTTTATCTTTCTCTGCATGGATCCTGGTTTTTATGTGATTTGTTCATGATTTGGGCTGCAGTACAAGGCTTTTTAGTTTCCCCATATGAACTGTGATGAACTGTGATGAACTGTGTAGAGATGCAGCTACTGTTTTTGGAAATTTTATTGGTGGTGTTCTGAAAAGGTACAATATCCTGGGTAAAAATATCATCTTTATGGTAGCAATTCTCCCAAACAATGAGATATGATATTTGGACCATTTTGTTAAGTCTTTTTTAAGCTTGTTTGCCATGGGTGCGTAGTTTGCTGAATAGAGATAAGTTGTAGGATATGGTTAGATTGATTTCCAGATATTTAATTGAATTTGCTTGCCAACTGAAAGGAAACGTCACTGAGGCAGGGACTAAAGTGTATGATTAATCTCTGTTAAATCTTAAAAGGTTAGGAGTGTAGCAATATGCACAGTGGGCACCTGGGACTTTTGCTAAATAATAAAATAGTATTTACTGAGATGATAAGGCAGTATAAATATATACTTTTTAGTACTCCTCACATACAATAGTCATAGCCAAGTCCATTTGGTTAACTTTATACTCTCGCTCCATTATGGTATGACACAACTTAAATGTCAGCATCAAAATGCATATGGGGTTATTCATTAAAGTCTGAATTGTTGCGTATAGGTACGAATTCACCAGATAAAGACAGTCGCAATAGGCTGCTACTGTCGCAGTCGCGTCTTTATAATGAGAATATTGTCACAGTCGCAACTTTATTATGGGAAAATTGTCACAATCTTAACATTAAAAAAATTGTTGCGACTTTACAATGGGGAAATTGTCATGGATTTGCTATGGGAATCCACTGTTTGCGAATTCAACAGTCGAACTCGCACCTTAGTGAATAACTCCCTGCCACTGCCCTTAAGATGGCTACACACTGACTGATTTGTCTGCTGTTGCATGGCTGCTGGGAAGTGATAATTCCATTTCTGAACAAATAAAAGATTTATTTGTGGCCAGACAAGTCTATCCTCATCAGGACTGTAAATCCACTTTGCTGAGGACACACATTGGTGCATTTATGCAATCTGCAGGCCACATATCATTGGCCCAGTGAGAGATTTATATGTTCAGACTACAGATCCGCAAATATTGGCTGCATAAAATGTATGGAAAAGGTTGTTTGGCTATCATCTTAAGCATCCCAATCTTATATCATGTTCTTAGTCTGTAATTATATTGCCAAACAATAAAAGGAAATGTATAATTAAAAGATAAAAGTTAGCAGTGTTTTTAAGGTTAGGTTCACACTAGCGTTTTTATGAGTGGCGTATATATGACCTGTTGCTGGCCACACTAGTGTATGACGTGAGTGCGCGCATCCAGGAAAGCTTCACGTTGCATTTTTGCCAGTGTATATACGCTGCACACAAAATTCCACCAGATTGAAGCCGTGAACGCCGAGGGAGCATTCACACAGGGGGTTATTCACTAAAGTCAAAATTGTTGCATATATGTGCAAATTCGCCAGATAAACAGAGTCACAATAGGCTGCTACTATCGCAGTTGCATTTTTATAATGAGAATATTGTCACAGTCTCGACTTTATTATGGGAAAATTGTTGCAATCTTAACTTTAAAAAATTGTCGCGTCTGTACAATGCGGCAATTGTCGTGGATTTGCTATGGGAATCTGCTGTTTGAGAATTCGACAGTCGAAATTCGCACCTTAGTGAATAACCCCCTGAGTCAGGTGAGTACAATAGAAATGCTTGTCTACAATATATGCCAGACTGAAATATGTGGCGTATTTTTTAGACACGTTTGTAAAATATGGAGCGCATATATAATGTGTGTGAACACATTAAGGCCTACAACCTTAAAGTCTCATTTACCTTGGTATTGTAGCGGCTGAAGAAAAACAAGAAAGTACAATACAAATAATAAAAAGAGAGTTTTTGATTCGGATTTAGAAAGCAGTCATTGCAGAATAGTTGTGTGTTAACTCAAAGTAGAAAAATAGAAATGATCTATGAGGACACATCATTTATATATATATATATATATATATATATTCTAATATATATCTACATTTACATATCTTCACACTGTCTACACATATATTTGTAAACAGAAATTTTAGATGTGGACATCACTGGAAAATCATTATTTGGAAAAAACTGTTCTTATATTATGGGTAATTGTAAAGAGTAAAGGAACTATATATGTTGTTGACCATATCTAACACCATCTGATACTAGTTATATAACATGATATAAAACCACATTGTAGTTAACAAAGTTCTTTTTTGTACGGTTGACATTTGAAGATTTTCAACATTATTACATACCTGCAAGTGCTGGGGTACATATAAGAAATGCAATTAAGCAGAGGAGATGAGATTTTCCCTGCCCTAGATCCATGGTGGAAGCAAGCTATTTACAATGCTGAAATCTCAGAACAGTGTGTCCAAAGTTCTTTGTTTAAACATTTGGAATTGGGGGAGGGGTCTGGGTGATCCTCACTGTGTACAGGGCTGAGAATGTCAATCCAAATATCAAATGTATATTTTTGGAAATAGCTTGTTGAAATTATCTATAGAAAGTGCAAACTGTTACAAGAACGTGATATATTGTATTTCCATGGTATCAAATGCTTTGCAAATTAAACTAAAGTAAGGTTATTAGTCAGACCCACCTGATCACCACTCCCAGAGTTCCCTGTATAACTATCAAGTTAGGTCCTGAACCCTATGTCCTGTCACATTTAGTAAAGCATTATTTTGCTTCTGTCCAGATTCTAAACAAACTTTATTATGTGAAAACTGATCCTATTCAAAATGACCAGATCTACTCAACAGGGAATAATGGGTTTTCACCAGGCTAAACTAGGTGAACACTTTATGATGATAAAATTCGAATGGCTTTATAAATCTATGAAAATGATGATATCAAAACATTGCCGATACACTGTATATCATTGTATACATCCTATTGTTTAATTTATACTTGAGTTTCATATGATATAGTTGCATATGATTTGCTGGTTATTAGCAACCAGAATTGCTGGTTATTAGAGTATACCATAAACCAACTGACCATAACAACTATTTGAGATCTGATAGCTGCCATCTGCCCTATATAATTGAAGACCTACCATAGAGCCAATCACTGCGGGCTCGCCGTATTAATTCTAAGGAAAATTGTTTTGTACAAGAGATTGAATTGTTTATCATTTTACAACCAAGGGCTACAATGCACAGTCTTTGTCTGGTATGGTAAAGGAGGTGGCAGCTATCCCAAGATTTTAACTGTTGGTTAAACTAAGGCATCAGCATTTGTTTGTCTTTTGTTTCTATTTTTTGCTGCTTGTATCCTGCCATTAGGAAAATGATACTCCAATATTGGGCTTTTCTAAGCAATGATGGAATATACAAAACGTTATTTCAGGTTCCACCCATCTTCTGTTATAGATGTGGTCCAAATATAGAGGATAAGATTATTAAACATGACATCCATGGTTAGCAAGCAGGTTCATCTGTGTTCCAGACTGGTTGGCACTTTCCCAAGCTCCAACTGCAAACACTGTTCTGGAATTATTAGAGGGGAATTTTTTCAACACCAAATGATGGGGACTAAACATGATTGTAAGTACCCACACATGTGTTTCCACTGATGTAATTTACCTTTCATGTCCCTGTGGACTTGGGTTGTGGAACCAAATAAATCTGATAAGGTTAGGTCTAAGAATATGGAAACTACATTAACTAAACACTTTTTTGAGCATTGACACAAAGTTTCCCAACATAGGTAGATACTACAAGAGAAGGTTCTCGTACCTCCTGGGGAGATTTTAAAATGTTAATTGTTGCAGCATGAGTCCTTTTGGATCTGGTTTTTACAAACTAGGAGATGAAGGGGATTGAATAATGAATTAATTTTTTTAATAGGTTGTTCTATATAAGATGTTTTAAATGTGTATTTTATTTTATTAACTTCACAAAACTCATTATATAGGGATCAGCAGCTTATTCTTAAGGGTTACTTGACAGCTTGGGATGCTGTTGTTTTGAATATAAATGTAATCAGTACTGGTAATCTGTATTATAATGTCTTATGTTAAAATGCTTCAGGTCTATGAGCTTTTGGCTCAATCTATAATACAAAGCCCATGAAAATGATGGGTAGATGGCAATTACGCCTAGTTATATAAGGGTATGGAGTATTCAGGATGGGGATTTTCTATAACTCCCACTACCAGGTTGTGGACATTCCCAGAAAATTCAAGAAAAAGTAGAAATGCTGATTTCTGTCATTTTCCAAGGGGTTGTTCACATTGGTGACTGTAGTTGTTGGGTGTAAGGTAATGCACAAAATCTAAATATTTTGGAAAAATGTTAATCAGCCATTTTAACTACAAACTGTTGGTAATGCTGGTCCATTAAAAGTATGTTCAAAGTATATTCAACTCACTGATTAACATCTTTCAGCAGAGGTTCCGTTAGCCCTTTATAGGCCATGTCTCAGCAAGTTGCACAAACAAAGTGGAGAGAGGTTAAAAGTAGCGAGAGAGGGATTTAAAACAGGGCTAGAGAGAGATTATACAAGGGTGAGCAAGACTGGCAGGAGGTTAAAGGAGGAGACAGATTAAAACACTTTATCTTAAGAGGGGAATGTTGAATTTAAAGGGGTTGAGCAAGAAATTAGAGGATGAGAGGAAGAGGAAGAGTCAGAAAGAGAATGGAAAAGCAAGGTTGAGGCCAATGCATGTATGAAAAGGATTCCACAGTCATAAAAGTAAATCATGTGAATTGCAGTCTTTCTGTGCAACCCAGTCTTAAATGCTATACCCTGGGAGTAAAGGCTTTACAATTAATTTAAATTGTATGTGACTATGGACACCTTCAAATACAGTTTCTCTCTGTGCGTCCGGCACTTTATAACAATTATAAGATGATTGCATTTTTATTCAATCTAACTACTAATCTTGTTCAATAGGTTATGGAGTTTCTTTTTATCCATAGGGTATACACATTATGTATTGCCGATATGTTTTTTTTCTGTTTTGAAGTAACTAGAGTAACATCATATGCATATCTTAAACTGTGATGCAGTGTCTGGTTCAATGAGGATCAGCGTTTCTACACATTTGTTGGTGTTTGAATGTTGAAGGATGGGGAACTTCATCTAACCTGACCTTCCAAACCTTATTACATAGCATCATTTAGTAATATGTTTGTTTTTTTTGGCTGATTGGCTACTTGATATCAAAGTTGCCCAAAAGATGTAGATTACTGCAAGTCACAAAGCTTCTTCTTGGTATACTCCATAAAAGCTTATAAATACTCCTTTAATTCTCATGTTCTGAGCCCACATAAAAAGCTCTTGAGTTTCCAGTGTATAGCAAAAATAAACTCATGTACAAACGTACATAAAGAAAAATTGTACATTGAAATAGTAATTTTATGAAAACAGACAGTATTGTTAGGTTTATGGATATGTAATTCATTAGATAGGATTATTTAAAATGTTTCAAGAAAATAATACTCCTTTAAAGCTTAAAGTGACCCTAAAGCCTGTAAATAAAGTGCTTTCGATTTATTGGGTTTTCCCTCATGTGGATATTTGTAATAAGCTCTTCATTGTTAGTAATGATATGAAGACCTCTGAAAGGGCTTCTTTTTATTAGTTTTACAAATCTTTCACCTTTTGCTGTGCTCACAGTGAAATTTATCCAGATTATTTAAGGGGAATTTAAAATACCCCAATTACCATCACTGCACCAGCTTGTGCAGCTCTTTCATTACAGATGTTTCTAGCGATTCATGTAATTGCAACAGACCAGAAAGTAGCTAAATGCTGACTGGTTGTAGTAAGCAGATAAATCAGTGTAGACTATGCCCATGTTACTATATAAACATCCATTGTTCAGAGGCAGATATCATTCAGCTCGAGCTGTTGCAGACCTAAAGCTCCCAACATCCCCTTATCATCCGTGCTTATGGGTGGGAATGCTGGCCATTAAACTGTAGAGCAACAACACAAGCACAAAAGGTTTCTTGTACCTGCTTTATCTGAAATTATTGTTTGGAAAGATTGTTACAGGATCACCTAAACGTTCTCTAAAAAACACAAATTATCTTATATATGTTAACAGTATCTATAAGTATTTAGGTCAAATAATAAGAGTCAGACACACACCAGAGAAATAACAGGTTGAAATGTATTCAGTAAATCTTCATAATACAATATTTCACATTGTGTCTTGAAATTTACATTGGCAGTAGAAAATAAAAGCACATGAGATGTGGACTGTAAAGTGCAATCACAAGTATTCATAAATTCATATACAGCTGAATGACAGCGATGGAAGGGATGGCTTTGCAGTGTCTGTCTACACATTATATTTAAGAACAGTTTGTATTTTACAAATTATTTACAAATAACTTACAATATAGTACAGAAGCTATTATCTGTGCAAATTGCTATGTATCACCATTTACTAAACAACCATGTTACATTAGTTTAATATAACAGAGTGTTTGAGTGAGAGACTGTCATGGGCTCCAGAATAGAAAGTATATTTAAAAGGGAAAATAAACCCTGTTTATGTGCAGTATCTATGTTTTCTCTTTCCTCAGCAATGGAGGAAATAGTGTAGTTGTACACTACAAAATATCTCTACTTTGCTTATTTCTATTTACGGATGATGTAGCAGAGGTATTATCCATAGGCCTTAGTAACAAAACATTTCTTTTTGTTGCCTAAGGAGAATACCTAATCTGAGGCAAGCAGAATGTAAGCTTTTACTAAGATACATAAACATGAATATGCAGTGAAGGGATGTTCTGTGTACACAAAGGTACAAGTTGCTGTATGACCTCATCATTTGTTATTTAAATTAAGACATAATTAAAAATACAGCATCAACATTATCTCAAGTAGTTGTTATACAATAAATAATGGCTTGCAGTTTATAACTGTACCCTTGTAAATAAATTAAAATGGCACCTTACTTTAGTAATACATTTGTAAGCTTTTGACATCACCACTGATCTTTAGTTTAAACTGACATTGGGGGTTATTCACTAAGGTGCGAATTTCAACTGTCGAATTCTCAAACAGCGGATTCCCATAGCAAATCCGCAACAATTTCCCCATTGTAAAGTCGCGACAATATTCTCATTATAAAGACGCGACTGCAACAGTAGCAGCCTATTGTGACTGTCTTTATCTGGTCGAATTCTAACCTATACACAACAATTCGGACTTTAGTGAATAACCCCCTGAAAGTCTAGTGTTGCCTTATTTCTTAAATTGTATTAATATTCCACATATGGCATAAAGCAGTTCCGGATTTCCCTATAGGCATAAGAGGCTCGTGCCTATAGGGCAAACGGACACATGGTAATTAGGAACTATTATTTTATATTCAAATGCTGAGCCTGAAATGAGTCACGCAGACAAAGTATTTTAATTCACTGCATTTACTGATTTTTGCACAAAGGGGTGTGCTCAGATAGTGGGTGTGGCCTAGGGCAACAAGCATTCTGTGCTTGCCATTTGGTATCTCCACTGTGAACTTTATAAGGTCCCAAGGAGTTCTGTTCCCTCTTCAGTCCAAAAAGTGAAAGCCCAACTTAAGTTTTATTATTCTTTTAACATTCTCCTAGGGTTATATGATTTCTCAAAATAATGAGTAATGATTTAACAATGGTAAAATCTAAATAGGATTCACTATTAAGGCATTAGGGCATTTATGAGTCAACTCAATATTAAGTACAGAAAAAAAATCACATCCTCTTACTTGCCAGAAAGTTTTATTCCCAGAACAGTCATAATGAGAATCTTAGAAACTTTCAGCTCTGCCAGTTTGATGAATGCTATAGCTACAATCTAGGCTTTCAGCGTATGACATCTGTGCATGGAGTGACTGTAACTGTATTATTTACAGCATGTGCATAGACATGTTACAAAAATAAACAAGGGTTAACATTTTTTTTCTCCAAAAATAAAAAATTTTTTTTACATTAACAAAATGAATTTTCCAAGTAGGGTGGCTACATGCCTTGCACATCTGGCCAAATAGCAGCATACTCACCCATTTCATTTTGTACATTAAACAACAATCTTTATCACTGAAAATTAACAATACGCAGCCAGTATATCTTCCCCAGCATTGCAGAAAGATGCCAGGAAGCCACCTACCCAAATGCTTTTAGTAACGGAAAAAAAAAAGACCATTTATTCACAAAGACACATGTTTTTTTCAGCTCACTGAGAAGTACTTCGATCACTCCATCAATGTCAAAAGAGACTTACCAATGGCAACTGTGAATGCAATTTCCCTGTAACATGAATTTTAAATGTATTTTCTGGATTAAAAACAAAGTTATGAGCACCCTAATACCATAACATATGAAACTGTAGTATTTGTTGGAAGATAACAGTAATATAAATAAGTGTTGTAATACATCTGCTGCTCTGCAGTATTGCGCTCTTTAGCGCATTAAAATTCTGCTTTATGGAAAGAGTTTGAGAGAACAGACAATGCTGTTATCAGTAAGTTTTCTATGGTAATCATGCACACTCAATGGCGACTTTTCAGTCTGCCATTTTAATGTTAAGCACTCATGACCATTGCGGTTATTAATATTTAATGATTGTGGATATAAAGGCAAAATGGTGTATCATCAAATATGTTAATATAGCTAGAAATTAAATGATGCATCTTCGGGTCTCTGAATTTTATAGACAATAGTGTTTGATTATTGTGACTATGCTGAAAAATATTACAGTAAATAAATATGCATGGAAACACTCAGGATGTTTGAGGTTAAGCCTCTGTTCCCCAGTAACTCAATGGTTTCTTCCATTTTTTTTCTTCAAAATATAATCTAGATATGTTGTATGACTGGCCGCGATGATGACAAGGTACTGATTGGATTCATGGCCAGACAGGCTAGGGTAATTAAAGGACTAGTAATAAAAACAAAACTGTTATATTAATTGATATGACAGTTACTTCTAAGCAGTTATAATAGTTTTGCTGTGTTTTCTCTCCTTCACTGCTAATTGTACCCACCTTTTAACTTTCATAAATATGTTTACTCTAACTAAGACTGGTGGGTTATTTACATTTAAAAGATGGCTGCAACCAGTGAATAAGAAAAACGAGCACTGGACAATAGAAGTCAGAATTCAATGTACAAACATAACATTTTTACAATGTAGAAATAACTTCCATGCCAATCCAAGTGGGATTATTTCTTTTTCTGGCATTACATGTTATTTAAACTGTTTAAGATGTATACTGTAGATGATTAGGGATAGATCCTTCAATTTACAAAAGCAATAAATGGAAGCCTGGTATGCACTTTAATGAAGACACAGGAATATAGCATGTATATTGACAAATTAGGAACGTGGGCGACCCTTATGAACCCCTTGTGAACGGATATAACTGGGTTGAGGTACCAGTGACAAGCCTCACACCATGGACAACCTTTTTTTAATATTTCTATATAGATCTTTCCTTTATCAGATTTAAAAAGGGGGATATTTATAAAAGTCAAAAAGACTTGGTAAAGGTGGTGAAATTCTGGCAATATATAGAAATTGCCATTTTTTTTTCCACCAAAAAGTGTTCACATAATTAAGGCTTTAAAAAACCCATTATTCTCTATTGAACAGATCCGGTCATTTTGACAAAGTTGGATAAGGTTTTGCATCAAAAAATGACTGTATTAACATTGGCATGCAACAGCAGGGGGACCGCACTGAAAATACTGAAAAAATGTGCCAATTTTGATGGATTGATATTATATTTTTTATAAAAATATATAACATAAAAATATATTTTTATATCATATTTGTTATTATATTTTTTTATAAATTAGTGGAACTGAAAAGTTCAGCATATTGAGAAATAGCATCAAAAAGAAAGCATTGAAATGAATCGAAAGGGCTGAAATGACCTTTAAAATGACCCTCTAAAAGTGTGGAATAAAGATTCAATCTTTGTAAATTTTCATAGGCTTTTGTTTATTATAATAATATAATGTCCTGGTGCAGGAATGACACTGGGATCCTCTTCCCTGATGCAGGAATAGCAGTACCAGTCATCTGTCCCAAGACTGATGACCCCTCAGCATCCATTGCCTCCCCCCGCCCTCAAATCCCTGTTAGTCAATTATTTTTGGTCTAAGGAGGCACCTGGCACAGATGCTTAAGAGGAGTTGCAGCAGACCTGGAGGGGTGAACGTGCCCCCTGGGGACAACAGCTGTGACTATAGTTATGTGCCTTTATATGTTGTATATCACTTGCAGAAGAAGGATTATGCACATGGCAGATTGGATCTTTTGTCACACATTTTTATCATGAGCGAGAGGGCATAATTACCTCACAGGGGTGTTGGATATTATCTTTTCTCCTATGTCTCTGTTTAGATTATGTTGTAGTTGATGTTGGCTTCATCCAGGGAACAGCAGCAGGGTGCTAGGATTTAGTGAGAGCACCAACAAAATAGTGTTACAAGGCTCAACTTTTCTATGAGCATGATTTTTGTCTTATGTAATGGCTCCCAAATAATAAATACAATAACTCTGTGTTAAATAATTGCCTGAAACTGTGCTAGACCTAACTACATCCATTTTGTAGCACCAAATGAATGCATGGCATAAATGGCTTCACATATAGCGGCAAGCTAATGGACTGCATTAATAGCAGAACTGACATTTTAAAGGTCAACGCAAATGGAATATAGAAAAAGGTGAGCCTACTATTCTGGACTTACAAATGATTATAAGAATGTGGAAAAATAATTTAGTATCAAACACTTTAGTAAACTGCATCTGTAAAAGTTGCCATTGTTATCTTTTAGAAACTGGTAAGTGGCAAAAAGGACCACAAACAGGTATGTCAGCACATAAAAAAGTTGTAAAAAGCAAATCAGTTTTTGCTTGTTGGGTCTTATATGTGATATTAAGTTAAATTACAGAAAACGCAGAGTTTAGGTCTCCAAGACATTCCCAGCCACAGTCTCTATAGCAGGGTGAAATGTTAAAGGTGTAAACATATATATACTTAAAGGTCTGTAAACGACATTCAAATAAGTGCAGTGGCATTTGAAGGCAGATTTCTCTGGCAACTAACACTTTTCTGCCACATATCTCTTTAGTCCTCCAGTGAACAGCTTAGTTTGCTTGCATGCATTTGAATGAAAAGTCTGGATCGAGGAGACAGATAAACATTTGGGTTCCTTGCAGTTGGGGATATTCTGCAGCCCAGTAGCACTTGTTTCTGTGGTAGAAGGCAAAGTGCCATATCTTCCTCCCCCTGGGAACAAGGTTCACCTGTTCCAAGCAGAATCCATTTTGCAGCCGCTGATTTCAGCTCAGCTCTTGATATCAGAGTAGCTGGTGGTGCCAGCGTTGCAACTCTCGCTACAGCTAGATGCAGTGCTTAAAGTGCTTGAAGCAGTTCCTGATTCTAAAAATGAGGAAAAATAGAGAAAATGAAAACCAGTGATAAGCACTTCATGGCTAGAAATGAATAATGTACAGAAAGCAGATAAGACACAGATCAACCTACCAGAGCTGCTTAAAGAGTGTTCAGATTTGGAAGTCACTATGAGAGTCATTAGGCTGCTGGCAGGTACCAGACCCTCTTTATTGGTACTCAAGTTCTTCACATACCTGCAGCATGATTTTTAAATAACAACATGGAAATCATTGTGCTCACAATGCTCCTAAATAAATTCACTTCATTCTGGGATATATATATTTCAGATACACGATAATCCATGAACTACTCATTGCTAATGTGGCCCATGCACTTTCGCATTTACGGAATATGCTAAATCCAGACTTATATACATATATATATATATATATATATATATATATATATATATATATATATATATATATATATAAAAATAATAATAACTATTATTCAATCAGTGCTCCAAAAATTCTCAAAATTCTCCATGATATATTGCTAACAACTAAGCCTATTCATCAAAGTGTGAATTTAACAGGCGGAGTGTATTTGCGTCCACTATGCTCCGTTGGTTACCAATTTGCTATTCCTTATTCGCTAAGCAGTGAATTCCCTTCCCAAAGAAGCAAACAGCAGTTTCTAGTATAGGGCAGGGTAGTCAGTTAGACAGTATAAGGATGCCAACGGAAGCAGAATGATGGGACTTCAACCTCACAATGTCCCACTAATTGTATTAAGTAATAATACATCCCTTTATATGTCACCCTATCACTAGTTTATGTGTCACTTGAGCGTCAGACTGGCCACGGTAAAGGCCTTTACACATACAGCAGCGTTATGCTTCTTTACTTATAACTTTCCTTTCCTCACCAAATCTTTCACTTAATATTAAGAGAATAGTAACACTGAAATGAATGAATATTCATACTTGATATTCATGATACTTATCGTATCATACATTCAATCTGCGCTTCCAAAAGCTTCTAAATAAGTACGATATTTAGCTTTCTAGAATTAAAAATTGGGCTTTCATGTACACTTATTGAAAATGTATTATCTAAAGCACTATAGAAAACAATGGGACTGGGTAAGTCTGTTTAACAATATGGCTGCTATCAGTAAAGATAACAACAAACAAAGCAACAAAATTCATGAACTTAACTTTAAAAATAACATTTATACAATTGCTGTATTTAAATATCTACCCCAGCCAATCCAAATGTGAATTTTTGTATTTTTGCAGTCTTACAGGTCTTGTAAGAACTCTACAGGCTGCAGTGCTAAAATTGGAACCAAAGTAACACTCATATAAAGTATGATTGATCTTGCCTGTCTTTTGGCAGCTATTCTTGTTATTAAACTACCAAAAATACCAGTATTAAAACCTGGCTATTAAGAAATAGGGTTCCCATGCACACACACAAAAAACTCTGCTAATGAAAGCAAATACCCCCATGTGTGTCTGCTTCAAAACTAAAGAATTACTTCATTTTACATTAATGTCAATAACCCTTTAATTCACACCCATGTATCCAGCTTTTACTGTTACAGCCTTGTCTTTTATAGCTGGCCCCATTCCCCATCTAGTGACTTTACATCAACTTTCCTCAGAAATTATTTAGAAATAGCTGGGTCATGAGACTTCATTAAAGTCATGGGGCATACAGCTACACTTACACAACACACTGTGCTTAGTGCGCTAAAATGCCGGCAGCAGCATTGTTGTACTTAATTGCAGCATATCACACAAGTGTACATGTACACCTGCATTTTACAAACATACAAAGCCATATAAAGGCTTTTCTGAGGAACATCACTGAAAGTCACCAGGCATGAAAAATGTTAGTGTGGTCCTGGACTCATAAAATCTATGGGCACGTATTGCTGTTAAGTAAAAGAATACTTTACTGCTTCCACCACTGTTTTCTACAACAGTTGACATCTGTCATAATGTTTTCTAACTCCTGCCATAAAGAATAGTCTGAGGCATTCTCTAAATTGTGAGGCACTTTACAGATTTCACAGTGGCTATCTTCCTCATTGATATACGTCTTTCCCTAGATTATCTATAGGCGTATCTGTCTTTATTTCTTTCATTTACACTTTAGCTAGTTCTTTTAGATTGCAAGTTTTCACATTCTGGGAGATCAGTGTCATTTGCCTGTGTTTGCTTATCATTGGATTTTCCCAGAATGCTACAGCTCTACTATACCTAGTATGTTGGATCCCTAGCCCCAGTCATAATTCATGCACCCTCCCAAATAATATAATGATATAAGGACATACCACATTCCACCACTTTCTTCATGTAATAATTGAACTAGATCCCCACTCTTTACCAGAAGCTCATCTGAAGCCAACTTCTCAAAGTCTGCCACCACTGTGTATTTTCCAGGAGTCTGTATGTAAAACATTAAATATAGTTAAATAATGCACAGGAATTTCCAGGTAACCTGTATACAATTCATTGTACAATGTGTTAAAACAAAAAAAAAATCTAGGGGTCATTTATTACACAAACTCATCATACTTTTTCAGTTACCACATAACATGGGCACACAGAAGATCCCGTTCGCTAATCTCAACTAACCACCACTCACAACTGCATTTCTCTGCTCTCAGCTCGGGCAGACAAACCAGAGTAATTTCCTAATCAACTGCACAATGTTACTGTGTGGGAATCTGAAAATTCAGTGAAATTAAAACTCTAATAATCCAAGATAAACATCCACACACCATTAACATTATCATAAACAAAAGTATTGTATTCATGTAAAAACATTTTTACAATAAACAACAAAAGCACAGTATAACTACACAGTAATTTGGGTTAAATTAAAGGCTCCTATCTTTCAGGTTCACCCTTTCTCTCACAACCACATACAATTTGTATCTTTATTGGAAGGTTAAAACCCCGCAAAAAACCAGATACATTCAACTCTAGGAAAGGGCATTTTCCACCATTGCTGCTATAACTGCAGAAAAAACAAAACACTTACGGCAGCTTTAGTCACAATGTATGGTAGGAGTAGGCAATTAATTTTCCCATAGGGCTACATGAGAAATAGGAATGGCTTTAGAGGGCCAAACTGCCCCCACAACATAGTTTGACCACCCCACATGGATAGCCATGTGAATAAACACAGATATTTTCTGACCAAATTTATCGATGGAAAGGTAGCCATACTTTACATTAGTATTATGGCTACCTTTTCATTGAAAAATCGAGATCGAAAAACTCTGTCAAAGTTTCGGTTGGTAAATATCGATAGAAAATATCAAGTGATTTTTACCTTACGAACAGCCGAGATGTTCTC
>WMED01009896.1:0-16067 GCA_019650415.1 Pipa parva | reverse complement strand
TTGAATTGGCGACATACGCAACACTGGAGCCCTTCCATCAACCCCGGAGCCCTGCCATCACCCCCGGAGCCCTGCCATCAAACCCCTAGTTTGCCACTCTGATCTGGTGAAGGCAAAAAAGTGCTTTGCAGCATCTCAGATAGTCGCATTCGCTACTTCGACACACTTCGCAATTGTCGATGTACCTGTGCACTCGCACGCAAAGTAATGGAAAAGATACATCAGTTCGAGAGTAGTGAAGTCACTCGAATTCACTTAACCTCGCGACCATTCCAATCGCTTCGCCTGACCTCGCGACCATTCGAGTCACTTCGTCAAAATGGCCACCAGATAGCTTCTGCCGAACAGGCGGACACTGCTGGACTCTTAGAAGACATTAGACTGATACGGCATTCAAACCTTCGCCGATGTCCGCCTGTTGAGAGAAGTGAGCTGGCGAGCATTTTAGCGAAGTGACTCCAATGGTCGCGAGGTCAGGCGAACCTCGGCGATGCGACTGGCACAGTTGCCTGAACTGTTCGCACTACTTCGCACAATGGTGAATTCCCCCCTAAATCTTCATTGGGGAGGTCTTTTTTCCTCTATATGGTTATAGCCTTCCATTTCTTCTGCTATCATGGGGGTCCGCAGGGGCGAAGGGCCACTAGTTCTCCCAATTTACCCCTCTGTTCTGCTCTGCCTAATGGACTGCCTCAGAAATGTATTAGGTACAGTAGATAGGGCTGTGAAGTCTGCCTCCATGCAGTGATATGACAGCAGAGTTCAAGCTGTCCCTGCAATGATTCATCTTAGTAGCAGGTATTGTTTTAGATGGGTTAGTTTTATTTCCACCTTTAATGTAACTTCAGATAACACATATCTATTAGGTGTGCCATATGTCAGCTGCAGTAAAATTAGTTTCATATAAAATATTATAATTTGTAGAGATATTATTTTAAAAAACACAAAAATATTTTTGTAGACTAAGAAAATAGGCATCGATATCAATAGGCATCGATATTTACCGATGGAAACTTTTCGATCGAGTTTTTATCACATTAGTAAGGGCCACACATTTCACGTACCCCCTTACAAAAATGTGGCTAAATTCTCAGCATGTTCAATAAGAAGGGTGGATCACTGTACTTTACCCAACTTTTAGGGATTGAGAGGAATTAAGTAATGTTAGCTTGTTCATTGAAGGAGAACTTCAAAGAAATAAGAAACTTACCTGATTGTTTTCAGCAGCAGTAAATTAACTGTACTGCTGCATGATCAGCATCCTTTGCCCAGGATCATGACATGAAAAATCCCTGCTGCAACTCCCTTCCTCTCCCCTGTATGTGACGTAGATCATCACATAGTAACCTTCCTTGAAAAAAAATGATCTGCACATGCGCTTTATAGAAATTTCGACAAAATGAGGAAGGGGAGGGTCGGTTATTTGATGATCTATGTCACAATACAGTGGGGAGGAAGAGAGCCTCAGTGGGGGGTTTTCAGGATGGTGGATCAGGTAAGTTTCTTATTGCATTATAGTTCTCCTTTAAGACATATACTGCATAGTGTGTTTACTATTTTATACTTGTGCCACAATCCTTTCTAATAATAAATTAGAAGTGTTAATTATTATTATAAAATGGAGGCAGTAACAAATATGTTTCTTTGAAAGTTGCAAAATATTTAAGGGCAATCAATATATATATATATAATCCCATTTTGTTTTCTAGGTCTGCATACTGTGTCTTCAGTTCTTTTTTCTCTAAAGGCCTGAAACAACGTTCTACAAGTGCCATGCTTTGTAAAATTTTCAATATAAACAGTTATGCTGAAGCCTTTGGCATTTCTATCTGAGGGTGAAACATTTCTGCAGATATAGTCAGACCGTTTAATTGTTTATTTACCATTGAATAACTGAATCTAATGTACATAAAATATTATTTTGACTATAAGTACAGATGTGAAAATTATGTTGCAATTCTTTTAAGAAATTGAAGTATTGCAAACTGTTTTATTGCAACTGTGTTCCTTGTTATTGCCTTTGTGCAATAGAAAGTAGCAACCTGCACTGCTGCCTTTTAGTTTTACCTCAAAATATAAAACGTCTGCGTGTGAGGTATTTTTTTTCCTAGTATTTGTCTGTATATCTTGATATAGCCAGCAGAAATCATGAGATCATAATAGTTACCCTTGGAATAAAAAAATACCAACGGACTACATAAATATGTGTTTTTTCCCATTAAAACCTGCTTGTGTGCAATACACAGGGGCTGAACAAGGCTGGTGTTGGGCGGGGAAAAGTGGGCAACTTCCCTCACCAGTGCTCAACCAGCTCTGCTCTTCTCCAGTGCTGCTGTGAGCTGACCATTGCTGGAGGGCAGCAGAACTAGTCTGCAGTAGAGCTCTGCTGAGTACTGCTGGGAGCTTCCCTGAGGTTGGAGGTCACTGGGGAGGTGTGAAGGGCTGGTTTGAGGAGGTTATGCTAGGGCCCTGATAGTTTGCCTAAAACAGCCTTAGGGCTAAAAACTTTATGAATGTTAAGAATTATGATTGACCTCTTTGTGTGCATTGAGAGGATATGTGCAATTTAATGATTTTTCCTACTGCAATAATTTGGAGGAAATGTGGTACAGTTTCTGTTATTCCTTTAATTCCGCAAACTGAATTATCTTTACAGGATTCTGAAATCTGGAAACTGAATAAAGGAAAATGAAGACTTTAGCATACACACCTGGCTTATCTGATTCAATAGTGTAACTCCCCCTTTAACTACAGTGTTTTGACTAAACCCCAAATCCTTTATAGAGGGCTGTTTAAGAGACATTTTCCTGACCTGGCAAGGGAAGTTCCCTCTCTGGACTCAATCAAAGCCAGAGCCAGCCTTGCTAGTATTCCATTCCAGGGCTTTGGCTTGACTATTGCTATAGCTGACCATAGCAGTCCCAACTTAAACAAAACCAGTCACCCTATACTAATTTCTTTACCTGGAAGGGGCTTTGGGGAAAAAAGGCTAAAGCAGGTTCCCTCCATTATAATAGGGTAATGATTTACATGCATAAATTTGGCTTACCCTAGAAGGTCTCGTTGGAAAGTTATATATGCTCTGTAACAGGGAGATCTGGACTAGAATTACAAACACTTATTTGTTCTGTGAAGAGATGCGTTTAATATTGGTTTATGGATCTCAGTAAAGTTGACACTGACCCCTGTGGGGTTTTTCAAACATTGAAATAATCTTACCTATGAGCTGTGTATTTATCATTTCTTCCAGTGGCTCATATGAGATTAAAAAAAAAATAGTTCATTTTTGTTATGCATTATCTGGTTAAAATGGTTAAAAAAGGTGAACTGGTCAACCTAATCTTTACAAAACACATACTGCACCGCTATTTATTACAGCAATTCATTGCCAAAAAGCAATACAGCATGCCTCTAATTCATAACCACCAATGCACCATGAGTATATTATAAATATCTAAATTGAAGGGAATGATTTGGCAACTGGTAGAGTAGGACAGTTCAGGATTATTTAATTATATCACAACTTTAACCAGAGACACAGTTGAAAAATAAATCCTGCAAAGATTTTTTTTTTTTCCAGTAAATCGAGCTGTAGAAGTCAGGGTTTTGATTATTGTTCCTGGTGAAGGGGATAATCTAGTGAAAATTGTCAAATCCAGTCTTATTGTGTAAAATTGGACACCTTTAAAAATATACTTTTTGTTTTAAAACTGAAACAATACATTCTGCATATATCATTAGCTATATAGCTTGCGGCTGATAAACTTGTGTACTCCAGGGGTTAAAGGGATGCTACGTAGGCATGGTATGGTACAGGTCTGAAATCCCTGCAGCACCCCAGGGCATCAGTTGTATATAATAAGTCTAGAAAAAGAGAAAATGTGAAAAGACTGCATGCAAGCTAAGATTTTCATCCCATTAACATTGTTACAATGCTACTACTTGGAAAAACACTGTTTCAAAGTTTATAAGGACAAAAAGGAGTCCATGCAGTTTAGCATATTTTCTTGCAATGCTGATCCAGAGGAAGGCAAAAAAAATGAGGCAAAAAGCCAAGTATCCTCATATCAGGGGAAAACTTCCTTCCCTGAATAAAGGTCCACCTTGTAATATCTCATATTCATGAGGCATTCAGGCCTCTTTTGAACTCTTTTAGTGAATCAACCATGACAAGTTCCTCAGTCACAGAGTTCTATTGCCATAGTACTGTTAGGCTAGGTTCACACGAGCGTATTATGTGCAGTGTATTTTTTTTTAAAAATCATCCAGTGAAAATACGCTTAGAGAAGCCACCAGAGAAAATACGTAGAGAAAAATGAAAAGTGTTCACACTAGCGTATAATGAACAGCGTATTCCGCTAGAACGCTGCCTGCTCTATTTCTTTCAGCACACAGAGCACAGCAAATTTTATCTGACTACATTATTTTCAATGGGAATTTATAATTGCGATCGCACACGGCGTATAATGCGCTGCGCTTTCAAAGAAATAACACACGTGATTTCTAGGCATCGTCAACTTTACAATGACATGGAGCTGTTAAACATACGCCATAAAACATAGGGAAAAAGGACCTAGGTAAATTTGCTGTGTATAAAAAAAAACTTTTTTTCCCTAATTTCAGTTGGTTTCTGAGAGATACATTGAAAAAACTTTTTTTTTTAATTTGATTTTTAGCGAATTTTCCTAGGCGCTTTCTCGCTATGTTTTTTTTTGTGCCTGTATTGGGCAATGACATTGTACTGTCCAACATGCCAAAAAACCATGTAAGAAAAAAGAGCAGAAAAATGCGCTAAAAATTAAAAAAAGGTTTTTTTTATCCCTAATTTCAGTTGGTTTCTGAGATACATTCAAAAAACGTATTTTTTTCCCAGTGAATTTACAGAGTTCTAGCGAAATACGCTGTGCATTATACTCCAGTGTGAACACTTTGTTCCCTTTGGAGTTTATCTCAGCATATTTTCGCCGGAGGATTTTTTTAAAAACACACGGTGCATAAAACGCTGGTGTGAACTTAGCCTTATAGTAAAGAATTCACTTTTATGTTGATGCAGAAACCTTCTGTTCTCTAGACCCAAAGAATGACCCCTTGTTATATTTATAGTCCTTGGTATAAATAAATCATGGGAGAGATCTGTGGCTGACCATTGATACATATGGTTAATAGGCCTACTGTATACATGTAGAAGTATGCAGAACTACAACTCTCAGAGTACATTTAGATTACAGAGAGAAGTTAAAATTGCAGCTTATGCAATTCTTCCCAAACTGGTGACAATATATTTTGGTGTTTATTTATATGTATGTAATAGAAAAGCACTGCACAGACTAACAGTATTATGTTTTCTGTAGGATCTACTCTTGCCTGTGGATGTGTCAGTATCAATTTAATGCCATTCTAACAATATCAGTGTACATTGTGTGTTAACTATTAGCACAGTAGAGATTATACCTTTCTGTGCAGGCCACCTAAAAATATTCCCAAATTGATATAGTTTTGAGGGATAGTCTTATTCTACTCCGGTCATCTGCTGCCTGCTGATAATACTATAGTTTGGACACACCACCATCCTGTAATAGTAACTCTGGATCCCACTCAAAAATTTAAGTGACACGGCAGTTGTGTCTTGGATTCAACACTATTATCTGACCAGACCTTCTTCTCTTCTCCTAAGAGAAGGGACATGTGTTGAAGTCTTTTAGGGTGAAATTTAATAAACTCCCAATGTTTTTTTCCCACGAGATCTCAGGTGTTTTTCGCGGTAAATATCGACTTTTTTCTTATTGATATTTACCGATAGAAACTTTTGGATCAAGTTTTTCAATCACACTTTTTGCTGAAGAGATAGCCGTACTATTAATGTAAAGTATGGCTACCTTTTCAGTGAAAAATCCGATAAAAAAACTCGATCAAAACGTTTCTATCAGTAAATATCGATAGAAAAAAATGGTGGATATTTACAGTAACGAATGGCTCTAGCGGGAATAAACTTGAAAAGACGAAATCGGGTCTTTTTGAGTTATTAAATATTGCCCAATTATTAGTGTGCACATTAGCTGGTCATCTAAAGTATTTGTTCCCAAAAAAACAGTTAAAAGCTACTTAAAAAATAAACAATCTCACTATTATCAGTTAGCAAATTACTCGTATCTCATTGGATTTGCAATCTTTAGAAGTGCAGAGGATGCAATTCTTTCTATAGAAATTAAATTCCTGATAATATTAGAAGGAGCCATGGACCTCTTAGCTAGAAAATATAAGTCCTGGAAATATCACAATAAAATACATGAAATCACTTTTAGATCAGGCTGGTAGCAGTAGTTCTTTGCCCTACTAATTGTCTTTCCAACCATGTTTTACATTCCTTTATCCTTACCAAAGCAATGCAAAATTATCAACTTGCCAATTACAATCTCACAGATGCTGTGAAACTTTTACTATCCCACAAGGTATTGGGGCTTAGGGCCAGACTGCTTCAATACTCTTTATACTTAAATTCTGTAGCTATTTTTCTATTGGCTGTTTATTCATATCCAATCCAATCTGTTGTACCTGACTGACCTTGAACATATTTTTTCCATTGCTTTTGCTGTAAACCTTTTGATTCCTTGTGCCTTTATAGTCCTAGTTGGCTTCCTCTACTAACACATACATTATACGATTTCTACAACATATCTTTTGCTTCTTAATTAGAACACATTTAAGAAGTTTATTTTATTTCTTGATATATTAGCCTGATAAAGCCCCCATTTTCTGGACTGAAACATTGATTCTTTATCTTTGTGTATTTTATATATGCTGTTATATTGTTTTTTGAGGAACCAAGACTGAGGCTTAAACCTAATTTTACTTCAATTATTAAAATGGCACTGGCAGCACAAGAGAAGTTGTAGGGGTAAGTTCCGTTTAAAGTGGTGGAGGACGAATACTTTAGAGTGAGACATATATAATGTCTTATCCTGCTATAGGTTCTATGAAAGCAAGTGCAGAAAACTGGTGTAAAAATGTTCTATTGTGTTTAAATATAATAAGTTTCATGATTTCACATTGTTCTTTACTAATCCAAGAAAAGAAAACAAAATAACCTTTTTTTTAATTATAATTTATTTAGACTACAAAACAATGTATATATATATATATATATATATATATATATATATATATATACACACACACACACACACACATATTGTGAAATAAAAAAATGAAATTATTTTAAAATAAGAGTCCCATTAAAAATAACATAACATTGTTACATATTTTACCTCAGGCAATGTTATTATGCATACATATTGTTTGCTATTATATTATTTAAATATACATGCATGAAGCATCATACCAGTTTGACTTCCTAAGGTGGGTAAACATTTCACTATTCTAGATTCACTGAAAATCACTTGCCCAGTATTGCTTAGGTCACTCTTGTGCCACCAAAACAGTTTTTGTGTGTTATTTAGCACCAACAAGTTAGGACCAAATCATTTAAGTCCTGTAAGTTGGACTGGACTGTTTAACCACTGCATAATAAAAACATCCCACAAAATCTGCTAATTTAGTGATGCTATAACAAACTATAACAATTTTACCCCCTGTCAAAGGTTCTTAGATCCTAGTCCATTTTCCCTGCTTTCAATACATTAACTTCAAACACTATGGGGGGGAATTCACCATTGAGCGAAGTGAGCTCCGAATCCTTCGGCTCACTTTGCACATGATGTTATGCGTGCAGGACATCAGCGAGTGCTTTAAAGGGATTCCAGTCTCGGCGAGGCAACTCTTTTGGTCTTGCCTAGAATGGAATCCCTTTAAAGCACTCGCTGATGTCCGTGTGCAGGACATCAGCGAGCGTATAACACCATGTGTGAACTGAGCCGAAGGATTCGGAGCTCACTTCTCTCAATGGTGAATTCCCCCCAGTCTGACTGTTCAATTGTTTCTTAACATATCACATCCTTTGACAGGTGCCATTGGAACAAGATAAACAAGATAATTAATGTTAACAATTTTATCTTTCAGTGGTTATAACGTTATAGTTAATTGGAGTATATTACACTTTTTAGCACAAGAATGAATCATGCAGTTAGACAGATCAGTATGAACACTCTGTACTGTATATGGAACTGTATGTGGTAATATTTATATACAACTTTCAAAATGCAAAGGTATAGATGAGATATGTGTTATAATGCTTTAAAATATTCTAACAATCAGGCTTTGCAGCAGAACTTACCAGCCTGTCCCTTTGCAATTGTCCAGTTATATCTCCCAAAATTCCGCAAACTCCACTGGTTGCTGAAAAATGTTAGGAGATGCAAGAAACTGATAACTTGTAAACCTTTCAGTATTCTTAAATGTACTTTAAACAAATGTGTTCCACCAATCAACCTACTGCACCTCTTGTGTATACACATACACACATATTTCCACATATACACTGAGGCCTTTCAGCTTCAAAAAATGTTTTGCAGCTTAACATATACAGTATGAAAATAGTCTTTATATAAACAAGAATTGTATTTATCTCCTTAGCTAAGGCAATCGACAAAGACCACTTGGTATCCGTATCCTTGTAATGCTTCTCATTGAATAATTGAGCTGACTGTGTACAAGGGACAACACAGAATAACAAATTCATTAGGTACATTTTCTGGCTTGTTTAATACAGAGTGAAGTAGACCAGTATAATATATATATATATATTATATAGTATATATCTTTATTACAGACATTTTGACATTTTCTTTTTGCAGAAAAAAGACCATTTCCTGGTTGTCACGTGACATTTTCCGTCCCCTCAGGCTAGGTTCAGACTGGTGTAAATATGCCAACTTCTTTTAGGAAAGTTTGTTCCAAAAACATGCCGGCAAATTCAAGAGCGGCCTATATTCAGGAAGCACATTTCTATTGTACTGACCCGACGCAGTGTGAATGCTCCCTCGGCAATCGCGGCTCCTCCTAGCTGGCTGCATCTTTTGAGTCGTTTATGTGTGCTCGACGAATATGCAACAGCAAACGTTCATGCACTTGTGTTTAGCGCTAGTGTGGCCGGAACAGGGATTTGCGGTGCATTTTTTTTTAAGCGCATCGTATATTTGTAGTGCAGAAATACGTCAGTGTGAACCTGGCCTTAAAGTGACTGCTAAAATATATGGCCCTCTGTCTAAGAAACAGGGGGATATCTTTATTTCCAATACTGTAGTATAAAGCAACCTTAATTAAAGCATGGATTATCATGGCAGTTATTCAAAAACAGCACTTTTTTCAAGGCAAATTCATGAATTGTATTGCTTTATGTCTGTTTTTTTATCTTTACTGATAACAGCCATTTTGCTAAACAACATACCTCACCAAGTCCCATTGTTTTCTATTGTGCTTTAGGCACGGTTCACACGCAGCGCATCATACACTCGTGTGAAGAAAAAAAAAAAGAAAAATAAGTTCCGGCGTATTTTTCTTTTGTACTTATCAGCGACAGTGTGAACGCTCCCTCGGCATTCACAGCACTTCCTGTGTGTCGCATTTTGGATGTGGCGTATATACGCTGGCCAAAATGCAACACCCAACATTCCAGACACAGCATATGCGCGTCATATGCACATGTGTCCGGAACTAGGTAACTATCATCGGGTTTTATGAAGCCGTATTTTTTTTTTTTACATGAGCGTATGATGCGCTGCACATCATACGCTCATGTGAACTCAGCCTCAGGGCAATGGTACATGAGGTGTGTTCAGATAGCAGGAGTGGCCGCCACTTTCAGTGCTCCATAAAAACAAAACAATGTGCTGGCTGCCATTTAGGAAGCCTAAAACCGATATCACTAAGTATTTTTCCCCTTCACAATCACCTCTAGTCCTAACTTCCTTTAGTTCCGTTTTAAGCAGTTGTTTTTGCAAGCTTAAATGTCCCTTTAAGATTCCAAACTATGCTGCTGCTGAAGAGGAGAAAGAGAGAAAGAGAAAGAGCTTCAGTAATAAACTGACTGTAATAAATAACATATATATTATATTGATTATTTATTTTATAGTAGCAAATAAAGAAGCAAATAACTCGTTAACATTTCTTTTAAATGTTCATTAACACCAAAATACACAAATGCCTCAAATGCATTTCTAGTTATTATTCATTCAGTCTTCTGCTTCCAAAAATTCCAGTGTCTATAAAGTATGATATTTCGCTATTTAGCTTTATAAATTGAGATTTTAGGCACATTTCCTAAACATGTATACATGGTAGAATTCAATGGGACTGCACTCGGTTTGTTTACATACATGGCTGCTATCAGTAAAGATAAAAATAGAAAACATTAAAATTCATGCATTTAACTTCAAATATAACATTTTCACAAGTGCTTTATGTGAATAAGTGCTATGTCACTTTAAAAAAACACTAAACAATTATTGTGCGAGGAACTGAAAGCTTCTTTATAACTTTATCAAAGTATTACATATATAGGCTCTTAATATACATATGTCCTCTCTTAAGCTTTACACTAGTTTGTCAGATATAAAGAAAAAATATTTTCCCACCAGGAAATGGGAAAAATGCAGTCTAGGAGCAACTCCTTGGAGAAATGTAAATTTGGAAACAGACCAGGAATGCAATGAATGTTGATGTAAAATAATGATTACAAGAGTACATCACCTAATAAACAGAAATTAACTTTGTCTGATTGGGTCACTGTAAATGCAAAGCAGATGTTGTTACTGAATGACGTTTTTGCAACCCGGGTTAAGAGTTGTGTGCACATTCTTTACATGCTAACTTTTCGTGATCAACAAAGAAGATTTTAGTTTCCTTTTTTTGCAGGAACTCTGGGATATAGACTACTATAACTAACTCATTCATATAAGCAAATTCATTTATGGTTATGGCAATTCTGTTCTCTTTTTTGGTTGTCATTCAAGGCTATATAAGTGCTTCAGTTATTTACACAAATAAGGCACCAACAACTACTTATCAAGATTTCAGTGAAACAAACACCTTTTTTGGTCCAAGTTTATTAATATTTTTAGCATTCTTTAGGGTTCAGTTATTTTACATTTATTTTTAATAGTTAAAGGAGTATTATAACCTTTAATTGATATTTCATTTTACTTCCCCAAAGCAAGCAGCATAGTATCTTCCCACCCATATTAGAGAAGATATGTTTGTGGTTATACACGACTGACAAATCTTTTAGATCTATAGTTTACTGCACAAAATTAAAGTGTTACTTAAATCATACTTATAAGAAGGGTAAACTTTCCCTTTAACAGTAAATTAGTGTAGCATTCATTTTGAATGGGATAGATTTTTTGTAAACAAAAATATTTTCACTACAATTTTGTTTGTAGAGTTACAAAACTATTGTTTAACTGTAACGTGCATTTAATGATATTTAAGTTAAAACACTTAAAACAGACATGCATTAAATGATAACTAAACTTTCTAATAACCCCCCCCCCCCCCCCCCCCCCCCCCCCCCAACTTTGGTTTCATTAAGTGCAGGAAATACATTAGGAATGACAAAGTGCTCTTACAAACAAGTCATTATTGTAGAGCTGGACACTCTAAAGAGTTTTGCATATTCAGAGAGTCAGTTGTGAGAATTTCCATTGTGGAATTTAGACTCGCTTTTGTCATCTTTACTTTGAAGAGATGTTTGTATAAAACTTTTATGCTTTGGAGAATTGTTACCACTGCTGGACTTGCTCCTGCTCTGATCTGGCGTCGGCTGAATTGGTAATGATCTGGAGTTATTTCCTTTGGTCAAGCAACCACAGACAAGACGAAAGAATGCTCGACGCATTTCCTTACTGGCGAGAGTGTAGATTACTGGATTCAAAGCAGAGTTGAGAACAGCAAGAGCAATAAACCATTGGGCCTTATATAATATGGAGCATGTTTTCACTTCACAGGCTACATCTATTAAAAGAAGGATAAACAATGGAGACCAACAAGCAATGAAGACGCCTACCACAATAACAACCGTCCTAAGCAATGCCATGGATCTTTCTGAATTACTGTGATTTGTGACTCTCCGGCTGCTGGATTTAACCAAGATGTAGATCCGTGCATAGAGGATGACTATTGCAATCAAAATCACTATGAAGATGCTAATGCAAAATCCCACATATCTCTTGGAGTATAGAGGCAAGATGGTGGAGCAGTTTGGTAAATCTGTAATACAGTTCCAGCCCAGAATTGGCAAGGCACCCAGAGAAAAAGAAATAAGCCAACATGTTCCAATGAGAAGAAACACACGGTATTTCTTGTTGGCATCATAAGGCCTCATTTTGATCATTGTTAAGTGCCTTTCGATAGCTATTGCTAGCAGACTGAAAGTGGAAGCTCCAAGGGCAATGAACATGCTCCCCTCTCTGATAAACCAGGCAGTCAGTGAAATATCCATGGTTTTACTTCCAGACATACAAATGTTTACAATGTAGGCAATCCCCGCTAATAAGTCACAAAGTGCAAGATTGCCGATAAAAAAGTACATTCTGTTGTGGAACCTGTTATTTTTCCAGATTGCGATTAGCACCATTAGATTTTCAAGTATTATAAAGCTGCAAATGATAAGAAACACTATCTCTGTTGTGTCCATGTGGTCAAACTCCCTTTCCTTTAGTTTTCCCGTATAGTTGTAGTGAAGAGTTATTACTTTGTCACATTTCCGGGAGGCAAGCCTCTTGTGATACAAAGATTCTGAATCCATGTTTTCCATTGTAAAAGAAAAAAAAAAGTCTTCCCAAAAAATGCTGTAATTCAAATGCAGCTCAAAAGAGGGCGCTCTTTACACATTATATGCAACTTCCCATTCACACAGATGTTTAAAAACAGTGCTGCTATTGATGTACTATGCATTGTGCACAGAGTTTATAAAACTGGTAGATTCCTGTGAAATACAAAAAAAAAAAACAATAGTAAATAAACGGAGATGTAAAGGTATTTGTAGTATTTATTTTCTGTAATATAGTATGTAATTAGAGGAATGCAACAAGAGTATTCCATGTGTATAGAAGCCTTCATTCACAGACACATTTTTACTTTTCATTGTTCTCCTAAAGACACCAATGACCTACACAGAGGTCAAACACCACATCATATGTAAATCACGCCACCATTATGTATCCTACCACTGTGAACTTTTCGGAAAGTGCTTTGTTTACAAGCACAGGGATGTTAATATGAGCATTGTTTTTTTATCTGCCAAATTCACCATTTCCAAGCAACAGGACAGGAATCATTCACAGTACACAGCAGAAGGTTATTTCTAAAATAAATTCCAGTTCTAAATAATAGGTCAATTACAGAGGAATTCATCAACAGTCTGTCCCCTGCTCTCAAATAATAGCTTCAGTATAGATGGGTGGGAACTCGGTGCACACTTCCATTTTGGACCTAGATCTGCTGAGCCAGAGTTTGAATTAACAAGATAACCTCTGTTATTTGTATTGTAAAATAACAGGAATTTTTTGCCATGCATTAGTTGTAAGGGAATACACCAACAGTCAATCACAAATACTCTCTGCCCTTAATTAGCACATTATTGGAACCCCCGACTAACTCCTAATTAGTAAAACACTGATTTTGGAATTATTTATTGACAAAGAACATGTTTAATTTTCAGTGGTATAATCACACAATAATTATCCAATACAAACAGGCTTTATACAGTATTCTACAAAGCAGCTGCAAATCTCTATAGGAGGAATACTGTAATATAACAGGTTTTTTTTGTTAGAGATAGAAAATGCAATAAATAATATAGGGCAGAGCTGATAACAGAATCATTTAAACATGTTACTGGATATTTCACAGTCAAGCCGAGCTAATATATTTAAACACTATATTTTCCTGATGTATTTTCCATGAGAATAGCAAAAATGACAAAATGTATAATCTTCCAGGTTAATAATGTTAAAAAGTAGGCTTTGGCATGTCTGTTTATCAGATAGAGATATCAGTAATTTACTGCAGTTAAAGCAGTGATAATGGAATATCACTGTTATCATCACTCAATAAATTATCTAATTCTCATTTTTATGCTTTCGAATACTGCTACCCAAAGGATGACATTGTGTGGGAGCAGAGGGGTCATAGGGCCCCCACTAAATAGGCTGGTGATGTTTAATACATTTAAATGGCCTTCTATAACATGTTAAACCAAAAAGGATTGATTTCTCTTTCTTTCAATCTACAAAGTAAAACAAGCTTTTTTAATGGCCTCCTTTCCTTGTGGTGGGACTAATGTGTTTATTGATAGAAAACCTTACCATGACCTCCAGATTCCTGTAGCTGTTTGACTTTTTCCAGGGCAAGATATTCTATTTCATTTCTATTCCCTTGTTCCTTTAGTTAGTTTTCACAATTTTCTCTGGAACCAAATTACCGCATGGCTATCCTTTCTGCAACAAGGAATTTATCGTGCCACCTCTTCAGTTCTTCCTGGAATGAGGCCGGCAGGCTAAAAGCTGTTTGTTTGGTTTTGTAAGCCTTGTTACATATACTGATATTGGGGGACATACAAAAAGCATGTTCTTTACATATACACATACTGTATATATAATGGCTTGGGTATCTGGCATGTTTGTAAACACATACCTTTGGTGCAAGGACTTATTTTTTATTTTACTCTTTTGAGAAGTGGTGAGAACTTAGGACTAAATTGCTGAATCTCATGGATTTTGTTCCGGTCTTATGCAGTCATGCCACCTAAAGAGGGTTATATGACTACTTGCATCTGTCTAGTTTAATAAGTTACCTTTCTTTTCTCTAGGTTCATTTTCCTCACAGTTGGGGTGCTGCAATGCATGATGGGTTGTGATATTCTTGCAGCACTTTGTTAATTATTTTAACAGATGTAAAGCAAATTTAGTATCTTTGGCTGATGACATTATACAGACTTCTCTTTACCATCATGGACTGTAACCAGCAAGAACAAGATTCTTTTCTATTAAATCCAGTAGCATTTAATTTCAGCAGCCACTTTCAGTACTGTAATATTTTTAAATGCTGTCCATCTAGTTGTGTGAATTTACTGGTGGATGTATAACAGATAGGGTTATTAATCAGCAGGGAAATTCTTATTCTTCTATTACTGATGAATGGTAACTGTACAATAGTTGCTATGTATTATTAAACTTCAGTGAATGACTGCCCCATTGATACATTCTATTGAAAGCATATTGCACTCTCTAGTAAGGCTTTTGTCTGCCTAAAGCTGTGGGACACTTGACTACACTACCCTAATAGAGACTTTAAACCTCAACTTGTATTGTGTGGGATATTAAATTATAGCAATGCATGCTAGTCTATATGAAAACCATTAGGTTACTTTGCTTTATGCCACATATGATGCTTTTAGGTATAGAAAGTATCAGGATTGGTTGGACTCAAATGAAAAGATAATTATTTGTAGCTCTTATCATGTAGAACAAGCCCATACTTTAAAGCTTTTGTTCAGGATATAAAGACAAGGGATTACCAATAGAAAAATCTGGCTGGCTGCTTACCCCTTTTCTTGCATTTAGAAACTTTGCCCATGGCACAAAAAAATTATTATTTTTAATAGTTTTTTTAAGGTTCTGAGAAAAAGCTATTTTTTTTGTGTATCTTGATTATAACTTCTTAAATTCTTTTTTTTTCTTACAGTACCATGTTTACTAAGTAATATGTTATCTTATATGCACCCTTATTATGTACAGTGCTATGGAAGATGTTACCACTAAATAAACAATAATGACTTCAGTATCATAATTTAAATCCCATATGTAATATTATAGAATAATAAACTTTCTATAAACCATTAGATATCATCATCTGATATATTTTATATTTATGTACGGATCATTTCCCTGGGTACTTTTTTGCTTATAGACTAAAGGGGGTTATTCACTAAGGTGTGAATTCAACTGTCGAATTCGCAAACAGCGGATTCCCATAGTAAATCTGCTACAATTTCCCCATTGTAAAGTTGCGATAATGTTTTAAAGTTAAAATTGCGACAATTTTCCCATAATAAGTCGCGACTGCGACAATATTCTCATTATAAAGACTCGACTGTGACAGTAGCAGCCTAT
>WMED01009895.1:0-16067 GCA_019650415.1 Pipa parva | reverse complement strand
ATTTTTTTTTTAAATGTTGGGACAGTGCCAAAACATGTATAGTCTCTGCAAAATATTAGTTAGCGCAGGAGGGAGTATATTCTGGTAGCTTGTTGTATGTGCTAGTAAAGGGTGCAGCAAGGGTTTCGCAACTAGATAGAAACAAGCAAGATATCTATTTATCAAATCAATCACCGCTGAGACAGGCAGATTCCAGACCTGGAAATGGATCAGGTGCATTTTACATATTCACTCCCTCCGAATATGATCAATCACATCCCAGTTCTTTAGATGACCTGAAAAGCCAAAACAGAGATCCTAACAGCTGTAGTACTGCTCAAAAGTTCACCCAAACATATTTTTTTCACTTAAAAACTCTTTCAAAAGGCCTTGGGAGGGTTATTCTGCATATCTGAGACTATGTTCACATTTATTACAAAAGCTAACCATAATTAATAATTACAGCTATTGTCTCAGAATGTTCCCCATGTCTAGGCCTTAACTGGGCATTGTCAATCCCTCACATCTTTCAAGTTCTTGTGCTTAAGAATGTAGAATAATAGATTGTAGAAATTTCTCCACTGGTCTCTAAATATTGAACATTTGAAAATCGATGAAATTTATTAGTTGTAAATTTTACCGATCGATTGAATTTTCAAAATTTTGATTGAAATTTTGATTGAAATTTCAATCGATCAATCAAAAATTTGGTCGATCGATCACTTCGCCTTTAATAAATTTCGCCCCTTGGTCTGCCTATGTTTGCTACATGGGTTTAACCTTAAAATGCATTTAGCAGTGTTCGATTTTTTCCATGGATATTGCTTTGAAATTTGTCAAGAAAACTTTGTCTTCATCTAACCTCACAACAAAATGTTTTCCAACATTCCAACTGAGTCACTCTCATACTTTTTGGCTAATGTTGAATGTGCTTTCCCATGGATTTGGAAATATGGAATAGTTGATTATTTTTTTTGTGACACTACTTTATACATCAGTGTCTCTTCATCTGTTTAACTTAACCCCAGTCACAGCTACTGAAATTTATAGCTCCTGTAAAGTGATTGTCAACCTCACAATTGCTTTTCTCACAAATCTCTTGTTGATCTTGTTTTTGGAAGAGATTTTGTGGCATGTCATTCTCAAGCAGGGTCTGGTTGCTTGATGAATCAAGGGACAAAAATTTAATATAAGTAGTAGTGGGATACTATTCAGGCTGGCTTCATTAGTGTTTCTCTATTCCATAGATACCTTGGCAGGTAATTAGATCAAATATTTGCTTTAAACAAAACAGTTGTGAACAGATTTTAAAATCAGGCTGCTTAACCCATTTATTCCACTTTCCAATTTAGTGTTTTGGGTGGTAGAGGTTAGAAGGGTTCTCAACTTCTAAGCCTAACATTTGGAAAAGCTAAAAGAAACCCCAGAAGTGTAATGGGGACAGGGCATCATTAATTGTAGAGTAGAGTATCTCCCAGATTTGTTTTTGGGGTGCCTGGTTTCTATAGAAGAAATGCCTGAAACCCATATTTCTTCCTGTTTATCTATGGTACAGATTCTTTGGCACCAGATTTTTACTGCTATAATTGTAACCTTAGTAGTTTATTGATGTAGTAGTTGCAGTTCATTTGTGTTGCAATGTTTTTTTAGCATTTTTATGACTACTGAGGTTTGGTGAAATACAGGGTATATAATATACCAAAAATAGGTATCAGTGGGTTAAGATCCTTCTATTAAGATGGAGGAGAATGCAACTTGTAGTGCAAAGCCAGGAATGCACTAAATATATTTCAACTAGGTTATTATTTTGTAATAATTATTTCATGAACTGAAACACCAACAATGTTGCCCATGAAAGACATCAATATCAATTAATAAATACAATTAAAATTGTTACAATTAACAGTGGAGGTGGATTCAAAAAAAGGAAAGGATAATAATATGAAGTGTTACATGTTGTCAAAGGAAAGATAGCAAAATTGGTGGTAATTTAATAGATGTCACATACTTTGAATCAAAAACTAGCATTCTGCAAACTAGGCAAAGAATGTAAGATTTATTTTAAGAAACAACAGCTTGTGCTTCCAGAAAGCATAAGGTTGTCATGGTAACAGTTGGCCTGGAAACAGAAGGCATCAGGAATGGGTGTATGGAAGTACAAGTATTCAAACCTGGAGGTGGAATTGATGCTTAGTGTTGGCATTTTGCTGCACTTAAAGCAGGTGCTAATTTTTATCTGAAAATTTCATAGGATTATTTAAATATTAAATCATATATTATTTTAAAAAGTCACTGCATTGTCATATTTTTAGTTTATTATGCCATAGACTATTTTTGGCTACACAATTGAGGATGTTGCTAAGGCTTCCTTTTCTGTGCATTTATGGGCAGCAGCTGCACACTGTGTCCATGCTACTTAGAAACAATTACATATTTCAGCATCGGGGAATAGCTAACCTACAATGTGCATCAAACTAAAGTTAAGCTTTCCCAGGTGGAAATATGAAATATTCCCTTTAGTGAATGGGATTGTGCCCAAAGAGACTATACCCTACACTGTTATTCTTCCATCTTCTTTGTCTTCTTCACTTAGGATCATCTAAATAACTGTGTACAGAAGGGAGGAGACAGTGGACAGAGCTCAAAGGAAGATCTGGAAAATTCTTTTTATGTTGAAATATGTGGTACTCATTTTCCTAGATTTCATTCAGATACTAACTGGTAGTCATGGTATGTTTATTGAAGAAGCATATTTTAACCTATTGTGGCATCTCAAATTGAAATTGTATTAGAGTTAATTCGAAAAGATGTTTATGTGGTTATGTTGCTATGCAAATAATCCGCGAGCATATAAAAGATTGTGGTTACATTAAAAACTGTAACATGAGGTAATATTTATAATGTCTAAATAAATTAGACAATTTACAAAATGTAACAGACTGACTAGCTTGTGCTAGTAATCTTATTCAGTTTGGAATAAGGTTCCAATGCACTAATCTTTATATAAATGAATACCTGGTTTGTGTTAGTGCCCTTTATTTAGTTAACTATAAAATTCTCATGCAGGTTTGTTAATCTGAAGAAGATTTATGTATGATATATAAAGTACTTAACAGAGAAATCCATTTTAGGATGAACAAGAAAAGACTGGTGTCACATGGTTAATTTTGTTCCCATTATGTGTCACTTTCTGCTAACACTTGATCCAGTGAATATTACACCTCAAATGAAAGGAAAATATACCTTATTATAAATTATCTTGCTCAGTTTCCTCTCATCCATGAAAGTAAATATACTGAGAAGGAGTGCTATGTGCACAGTGCCCAGTTATGCTTCCTAATTTGTAAGTATGATTTATCTACTGTTTTCAATAGTACACGGTATATTGTGTTCTCAGTACATTTCACATCTGCATATTCACAGCTATTCAGGAGAGAGAACTGCTAAGATCTCCATAAATGCCAAACACCCACTGTTTTCCATTAGCCACAATCATCTGATAATCATCTGGGAATACCACAGTGCATGGCCTGTTATATGGCCTAATAACCCCATACTATGCCTCTCTATGGTATGCTTGCAGATGTGGGATGTGATTGAGCATGCTCCTACTCAATCAGCCACAGATATTAGGTGCCAGGGTTTTTTTGTTTTACAGGAATCTATGGAAATATAAATTGAGTCTAGAAATACTCTTTGATTTTATCAGCAATACAGTGTAGCTCAGAATTAATCAAGGAGCCTTCACATTTGGCAAGCTGGTTCTCTCATTTATTTTATTGTCCCTTGGTCTTCCCTGGCCCTACACTGTCTCTTTGCAGTCTTAACTGCAAGGATGGTAGACCTCTAAAGCCAATCTTTATTGAACTACCTTTTCAGACTGGCCATGAGACTTTATCTGCACTTGATCCAACTTCAGTGCACTCTATTGTGCCCTAACAAAATGAAACCCATCCATCATCTGTGTAACCATCTAGGGACGTTATCTTAGCAGTAAAAACATAAGGATCCTTTAGAATATTCCCAGGGAAGTTCCCTTTAAAACCCCACAGGTCTGCTTCATATGTGTTGTGGGATTCCAGGTTGCCAGACGTAGAAGTTCTAGAACATCTTGCTGGAGATAACACATCTGGTACTAGAGATGTTTTTCAACAAAACTGTTTTTTTTTTTTTTTGTGGACCAATGGTTTTGTTTTCACCATTGACTTCTTTACTCCAATGGGGGAATATTTGTTTGAATAATAATTTTTTTCTTATGGGAATTATGCAACCTCTGGTAAGTTTTTGAAACAAGCACATCAACTTACATCCATTACCTAGTTTTTTTTGAAGGAAGGGGTCACACTGACTTTTTTGTAGCTGAGTTGTTTTTAATTAGACTTATTATTGTCTATGGAGCAAACCAAAATAGCCTGTGTGGACTATCCCACAGGAAACAATGGATACTATTTTCCCAGCTCAGCCACAAAACAGCCATTGTAAACTATAGCAGTAGACTAAATACTCACCCTACCATAACCTTAAGGAATACTACATGTGCATGTCTGAAGAGAGAATAGCTTAACTCGCCCACTGCATTTGCCATTAAAGTCTCTGGTAACCAAAAGGTCTGAATGCACAGAAGTTTCTGCAGTTAATAAACTGGAGAAAAAGTGAGGGGACTAGCATTTCTTTCTACAATACTATTATCTGACAAATGCTTCAGGCTTCCCCAAAAAGGCTTATATTCAGTAAAGTATTGTGCAGGCATTTTTTCCCATGAGCTAGATATAAATTTCATATTTGTGTCATATTCATCAGTATTGATTCATACATATTATTTTGTTTTTAATCTTGTCCTTTGGAAATGCTTTATTGCAGCAGTAAATGTCACAGAACCATTCAGCTGTTTAAATGTTCCACGCTGGCTCGCCAGTATTGAATATTACTTCTCAGGGTACACTGCTAGCATCTTTCTGCTGTGTGCAACCTTTGTGTTTCACAATACAATCAATTCATGCTGTGATTTTGTTCTCCCACAGTGTATGAAATAAGGATCTGGAAATTCAGTGACAATAAATTGCTTTGTTTTATTTATTTATTTGTCATTATTAGATTACATGTATTAGGACACACTTATAAAGACAGGATCCCAACCTTTCCATCATATATTATAGAAAACTAGCATGATGCAACAAGATATCATAGACAAGACATTGACTGAATGGAAGAATACTTTAAAAGAACCATTTTCTTGTACTAGATTTAAACGAGTTACTTACCTTACTCTCTCTGAGGCGATTCCCATGTGGCCGTGCAACAGGTCATTTCTTTTCTAACACTGCCATTTTTAAGGACACAAATTATGTTTTTTGCTTTTTGTTGCTTCACTGAAAGAAAATAATTTTGGGGTTAGTTTCTTCAGCCCGGAAGGTTTCTGTTTCCAACAAAAATCATTTCCCTCCAGGTCATGCCCTCCTGTAGTCAGATGCCAAGCAGAATTTTGGTAACTGTGGAAGTTCCCAGTAGAGTTATAATTTGTTTAATCATAAAAAACAAAATTCTCAGTATCATATCAACCAGCAGAGCAAGCATTATTTTTTTATTTACTATATGTATATAAAATAAATGTATCATTTTATTTATAAAGTGCCACAAATTTACACAGCGCTGTACAATTCAGCAATACAAATATATTACAGACATGGGAAAAGTGTATTACACAATACAAGTGTAATATCACAAGGATACATCACTTTAAGTGCCGGGTTGAGGTTGACAGAAGAGGTTGGAGGCCCCTGCCCCATAGAGCTTACAATCTAAATGAAGCATTGAAGTTAAAGACCAGGGCAGGCAGAAAAGATTTCGCAAATTAATATGGATGGAAATGAATAACGTTAACAAAATAAACTGCTGCCTCTAGTCTCTATAGTCTCCAGCATTATGTGTATGTTTGTGTAGACTACCTGGGAATCATTATTTAACACAAAATGCTATAGGTAATACATCATACAAGTAGGCTTGGGTGTTTAGTGATCTGGAATCACGAGTAATTGATTGACACTGCATGTGCTGACTGGAAGTCACAAATCACTTTTAATTGATATTTTGCAAAGTCTGCCTGAGAGGATCCTATGGTGCAACTATCTTCTCCTAACAGTTGCCAGTTCTAAAGCATCTATAAAATGCCTGAAACAATCTGCCAAAATGTCATACTCTTACACCCTGGAAATATATAGCTTTATTAAACAAATTGCATAAGAATTAACAAACAAAAACACTGCGGAAAGAAGATCTACACGGGCGAAACGTGTCCAGTGAACCAAGGAGTTGTTGTGATATTGTTTTTTCCAAACAAGCATATATATCTAGGATATAGTATATATCTAGGATATATTTACCAACCGCTCAATCCCTGTGTTAGCAGTCAATCGGGTGCTTCGGAAGAGTAGGACGTCTTTGCTTGTATCATAGAAAAAAACGATGGTTCCAGCACTCCATTTAAATCAGTCAAAAAAGTTTATTCTTACCACATGGGTGACATAAAAACAATTAAAAACAACCGCCTACGCGTTTCGTGCGTTGGCACTTAGTCATGGCATACAGATATGATAATTTACTCACTTAAATAGCATATAGTCGAGTACTTCCGGTTCAATTCCCATTAAACCACATCCCGCATGTCACCATTCCTCTCATTGGATGTAATCATTACTTAAGCTGCAGACCGAGACACAACATCTCCTATTGGTTAACAGCCTCCATATGACCAACATATGTCATATTCAGCACGTGTCAATAAGGCATATCTCCCTTTCCCTTAGTTAAAATGGCGCTCCAAGAGTCTTATAAACCATCACATGTTCAATATGCCTCAAAGTGCTTCTCTCCAATGCCCTTAAGGAAAATGGCGCCGAGGGGAGCAGCAACAAGGCTGTATCATAATTAGGGACTTCCTATACATAAAGTTATTTATGTCACCCATGTGGTAAGAATAAACTTTTTTGACTGATTTAAATGGAGTGCTGGAACCATCGTTTTTTTTTATGATACATTGATTTTTCCAGTCAACTCGGATTTATATTCAACCAGGCTGTTCATTCATTTGCACCACCTCTCCAAGATACTAATTTGTCTCGGTGTATATGTATTATTTCAATTTTCTTTGTTATCATCATGTATATGTATATGTGATAGTGTGGGCTGTTAGAGTTTACCATGGTCTGGAATATTTAAGGAAGTAAGAATATAGATATTCAACAGCATAATTAATCTGCTCATTTATATTTTTGAATAAGAGATTTGGTCTGGTATTTACTATACCCCTGGCACTTAAGTCTATTCATGTGTGTCTTCCAATGGGACACCTTCGGTTTTAATTGTTTTTACATTTTTATGTGTCCCTTATACACCATGTTTTTGTTTGTTAATTCAGATGCAATTTGTTTAATATAGTGACATATTTCCAGTGTTACTATAATAGCGGGTTCCTCTTTTTTTCTTTTCAAATTCTAAATTCTCATTGAGCCCTGTTAGTAGCACCTGGTATTAATAGGATTTTGTTCCGATGTATTTTTAGTGCTCGCAAGCCTAATTTCTTTTTGATGTTCTCACACCCTAAGAACATTTGGCAGATGTGTAAGCATGCGTACCTAGTATAAAGTTTATTTCCAAAATCCCACTTTTCCCTGATGGAGGTTCTATCTTCACAGTTATCATTCTCTAAAATATGGCATCCAAGTTAACCCCAAGATTAAACTGGGGCATTTATCAGCAAAAATTCATTGAAAACTTCTTTGATGTTTATGAAGAACATCAACAGAATTTTTTTGCTATTTTTTTGTTTTGCCCCTTTTTTTACTGAAGATGCTGCCAGTGGAAATAGTAGTGAAAACTGTTGCACTATATATCTCGTTCCTTCTCTACATGTGTATCATAACTTGTACATTCACTTAAAGGCACAGGAGGAAATTGTGAGAATGCATGTTTATACCTTTTTCTGTGTAGGTCTCCTGGTGTTCAGACTTGCTTCTCTGAGGTGACTTCTGGTAACAACCTGGCCTTATTTCTGATTTAATATCCATCCTTAACATTCTGCTGCTATCCCTTCTAGTCTTCATCCATCTCACCCTGCTATTTTTTTAAGATTGTCTTTGTATTGCCATACTGACTAAGAAAGATGTAGAAACTTACTTAGCTTTTTTAATTAAAAAGAAAAAATTCTTATGTCTGCACTAATTTTAGCTTATCTTTGGCATAAATAAAAAATCACAAAAACATTCAGAGAAATCTGTGTGTGTGTTCTACAGTATACTTACATCAACTTACTTTTCACTCGAGCACCCTCAGAGCTGATTCAATTATCTTTTTTATTTCTGACTCATTTCATTTAACCCATTAAAGGAACAGTAATCCAAGAAAAAGAAAATTTACAGCTAGTTCTGTCAAGGTAGTGTAACAATATTTTAAACACACTTCTTGTGCTTACATCCACATCCATTGCTGGGATGGCTTTTACACAGCTTAACTAAGATCTCAGGGGATAGACCCCACTTCCTAATTGGAGTAATGCCTTTGCTCAATCTGAAACACTTTATTTAAAGACTCTGAACACATACACACTACACACACTATACACACACACACACACACACACTACTCTACACTACACTACACTACACTACACTGCACACCTTGTTGAGGCTATCCTTTCTATTCAAGGCTAACTTTCACTTTCTGAAGTGATCTTAGTTTTGCTTCTTGTATCTTTCCTGACTCAGGTCCTCCCACCTCCCTGGAGGAGGCCCAAATGGAAAAGAGCACTTTCCCTTCATAAGCAGTACTTTTTTGTTTCTCTGAGTGCCTAGAGCACATGGCAAATACATGTATATACAATTATACAAATGCAATAAACCTCTGAATAATAGAAACATTAACACCCCTATGAAATCTATTATTCCCACTTCCCTTTAGTAGTATCTACAGATTAGGTAAACTTATCTTAACATGCCTTCAACAGCTTAGCTCAATATCCATTTTCCTAGGATAAAATTCAGAGTTCTCAGCTATAGCAACTAGATCTTCTCTGCTGCACTGTACAATCCAATACCTCCAGATCTTCCCTCTACTGCCTAACTACCCAAGACTCACCCTTTCTCAAGTCGATGCTTTTTATCACACTGTAGGGAGTTTGTTTACTGCAGCCCAACAACTGCCTATATCCCAGCAAGCATTGCACAGTAAGTTTGGAACGTACCACCAGTGTTATGTTTCAGTATATACTGTACTCACAGCCTAGCAGTTGCTGTTACTTTAGCAAGAAGCTTCTGACTCCACCAGATCTTGCATCTCTCAGCTATTAAACATCCACCCTGATGTCCATCTTACAATTTATGTTTAATCCTTAAAACTCACAATTTAAAGCCTTTGGACATCAATGGACAGATCCACTAATGACTGTATAAGATTCAGTGGCTGATAACTGTGAAATTACAATTACATCTTTCATATCTTAATGAACACTAATATGATGTCTAAGTTACAATTTATCAGTTAAAATATTCATTTCAGATTCAGTATATATATGTATATATATATATATATATATATATATATATATATATATATAGTATAGTTTACTTGTATCGTTGGCCTGACCACTCCATTTTTTGCTCTAGAACAATAATCAATATGTTTTGCTGAGTTTTGCAGGTGGAATATAAATATTCTTTTTACAGCAATGGTTTAAGCTTGTAGAAATCCATTTGTTCCTACTCTTGACAGGGCTTGTCTCTCCACAATACCTCTAGTGAAGTGCTGTTCAGAACAGAGCACTATATCAATGTGAATAAAAGGTCTAAATTGCATTTATTCATCCCCAGAAATCAAGGTCTTTTATAATGTTTTATAACAGCTTTTGCTAATTGGTATCTTCAAGCCTGCACTGAGCTACCAGCTTGCAGCCACTGTGTAAACAGGAACCAATTTTTAAAGTGTGTGTTATATTCAGTACCTAAGTAACATATTAATGCAGATTTAGAATGAATCTATGAATCAATCAGGAGAATATATCTACAGGCAATCATTGACTAAGGTCTAGCAACTCTTATCGACAGTTTGGCTTTCATAATTCTAACCCACGCATACCAGTGAATGCCAGTTCCCAATTTGCCATTATTGGTTACTGAATATCAGTAAACACTTGAGTCTGTAGTTTGTTGTCAACAGATTAATGACAAAAAAGGAGGGAGGAGAATTCACGACTGCTTTAATTAAAATTACATTAAGGCCTAATTATTATACTGATAAAGCAGGACTGAGCAATATTACTGCTTTTCAAACCATGTACTTCACTACAATAATAAACATGTTAGATTTCAAGTTCTTTTTGTTAATTCCAGTTGTGAAGACTGATAATGCAAAGTTTTAAATGCAATTTAATTAATTTATTTGTCTATGTTTGTGCTTCTCAGTTCTCTCTCCTATCTAGATATAACCTTAAAGTGCACCTGTCACCTCAATACTAACACTAATGTCGGTTCTACTAATGAAATAAACGTTTTGTAAATATATATTTATTTAAAAAATGTACCTTTATACAGTGTTTCTCTCTGTTATCTTCCCTGTCAGCCTGACTTTTCTTTCCTGAGACGGGTGAGTTAACATTTCTGTTAATGTGGATGAATGATAGCTGAACTGTTGACCCTTCAGACTATTTAGATTTGAACACTAATGTTACCCACTGAAATGAAAATGAATAATGTATGATCATGTTTCAGCTTTTACATAAATAAAACACCTGTTTTAGTGTCTGTGAATCCTTTGGGTGGTGGAAGATTGTCTGCAGCCTGTGGACTTCTGAGATTGCAGGCAAGCATTGCAGTGGAAGACTGGCCATATTGATGCATACAAAAAACTGAGAACAATTTTGTTGCAGAAAAGTCACAAGGCACTTTGATGCATTTTCCATTGAAAGGGTTGTGTTTTGTCAGTGTTGTGATGCTAGTTTACAAACATTTGTAAATGCCAATTCCAAAAGGTTTGAGGTGCCATTGCTCTGTGAGTGCCATACATACATCACATGTATTTTATCTAGGTGACCCTCCTAATGTAACTGGAGCCTATGTTGTGATAGAGGTTCTAAATTATCCAGGGCATAGACAGTATTTCCATGTAGTATTTGTTTTGTCAAACACCTCTGCCTTTATTCCAACTTGCAAGATTTCTTCCATGCTCCACTTATGCATGTCTGGAATTTTGTTCCATGTTATAATCAGATTAAGCCCAACGCTTTACATTTTTTAAAAAAATTTAAGAAAAATATATCACTTCTTTCTAGTTACTGATGGTATCCTCCTTCCCAGTGGTATACATGAAAGCAGTAAGGGCCCCAGTAAAAAGTCTGTAATGGGCCCATCCACCATGGTAATTTTACAGAAACATACCTGTTTTAAGCAGTGGAGGGCAGCACTGGTCCCATTCCTGCTATGGGCCTGGAAGCAGCTGCCTCCTCTGCCTCTATGGTATGTACATCCCTGCTCCTTTCCTTAACTCTTCATGCTGCTACAGGTGTCAAATGTATTAATGTAATGCATGTCATTGAATATGCACTGAAAAAAATGTGTATTTGATCTTTAGGTAAAGAGTTTCCATTCCATATCTTGTTAAATAAATATACGAACAAGCGTTTTTTTTCATTCTTTTATTGTTGAAAAAGTAAGTATTACAGTTAGCAATTTCTCTTTACAGAAACTGCCAGCTGAGGGCAAGATATCTAAATCTACCTTCTTGTTTACATTTGTTCGCATTGTTAAATCCATATTTTCTGCATGTACTAAAAAAGAAAAAATGTTTTGTGTTTTCAATAACAAAACCTGAATTCTATCATAAGTTAACTGCTCCAATAAATATGTTTAGCATTGATTTCTTTACTTTAAAGGGAACTAAAACTTGAGAAAAAAAGACACTAAAAATAAAGCTTGGGGGTTATTCACTAAGGTGTGAATTTGACTGTTGAATTCTCAAACAGAGGATTCCCATAGCAAATCCGCGACAATTTTCCCATAATAAAATCGTGACTGCAACAATATTATAATTATAAAGATGCGACTGCGACAGTAGCAGCCTATTGTGGCTTCTCTGTTAACCTGCACGCTGTGAAGAAGCATCAGATACTGGCTAATTACAGTTCATACTGTGATTGTAGCAATTCACCTCTGGTAAGGTATTTTTATGTCTTTCTTGTTTTAGACTTATCTAAGTCTTATCTTGTCTTTCTGTAGCACTCCTACTTGAATAAGAATAACTAATAAATGAAATAACTCTATTCATGGGAAACCCAATGGGGCTAGTGCCCAAAGACACTTTAATTTTTCTACTGGCCAAAGTGTCCTATTACTTTTAACCAATGAGTGAATAAAAGAAGAGCTGCTGTATTTGCAGTGAATAATTACACTAGGACTACAAATTTTCTGATGTGTAAAATTCTGTTTTAAGTGGATATTTTCCAAGAAGAAATGCGTTTGACCTCTGCAAATAACTGTACTATCCAAAGGTCAAACCTTTCCTTAAAATGACAACACTAAAAACTGAAAATGTCCCAAATGCTTTTATAATTAGATATATATTCAGTTTCCACTTTCAAAAAATCTAAATGGTGTCTAAAAGTTATAAAATGGAACTTTCAACCTTCGTTCTATAGCAAAAATAGGATTCAGTCAGGTTTGTTTAACTATCATGGCTGCTATCAGTAATGATAAATGAAAACAGAACCATTAAAATTAAGGAATTTACCTTCAAATATAATATTTTTACAAGCGCTGTATTTGAATAACTGTCCTGCCATTCCAAATGGGAATTTTCCCAGTGTTGAAATTCTGTTTGGTCAAATTTTACAGTACAAACAAATGAAAAATAAAACCTACTCAGCCATCTTTGTACTAAATGAGATCAGGGTGAAATGTATTAAACTTGGAAAGACCGCTCTGGGTCTTTCAGAGTTTACCAAGTGAAATCTCACAATGTTCTAGTGAGATTTTTTTTGAGTTTTCGATATAGAGTTTTTTTTATATCGATATTTTGAATGTTTTTAATGGAAAGGTAGCCATGCTACTAATGTAAAGTATGGCTACCTTTCCACTGAAAATTTTGAAAAATCGAGATCAAAAAGCTCGATCTCGAAAACTCAAAAAAATTGCAAGATTTCACTTGGGCGGTCTTTCAGTGTTTAATAAATTTCGCCCTTAAATGGGTATATTCCTAGGGCACGTGGGGTAGTGTATAACTGTCCTGTTGATATAAACCAGTAAAATGTTAGATACCCTCTGAAATGTATACATTTGTAGCAGTCACTTGCCTAGAGTGAAGTATTGTTCATGATGCATTGCAAATTTTCATTAGATCTTTTACGTTTACATTAATGCAGATTGAATATGCTTATGATACACTGTTGTTGGTTTGCCTTTTCCTCAGAGTTAACAATCTTGTGAAACAAATATGACCAATGTAGAAGTGAAGGCACTGCATCGCAATGTCTAGTCCAAACCCTTCGTGTAAAGCATCAAGTATACCACAGAATTAACTATGTTCTAACTATATATAAATATGTCTAATCTGTATTATTCTGTGATATGAATTTTATTTTATTCAGGGTATCTAGGCAGTCATATTTTTTTCTGCCAGATGCCACCTTTGCCCCAAATTAGTGAAGAGCTGCAACCCTATCGGAGCACCTGTTGAACTTACTCTTTATCTATATACAGAAAACTATATTAAACTATACGCTATACTTATAAATTTAGTTTTTTAACATGGCCAGATGTAGTGGGATGATTTTGACATTTGTCGTTTCCATAGGACAGCAGGTAAATTGACTGTTGTCTTGAGTTATCTTTTACTTATGGTGTTGGAATGCTTCAAAATATTTCCATAACACCTTGTTAAATGACAATATCAGCTCAGCCACATCTGTATTTAAATTCTACACTGTACAGTTTACCATTTAAAACATGATAAATATGAGACTGGCTCTCTGTAAATGCCTGTAAATAACTGATGTAGACACAAGGACATTTCTGTAAAGCCACAAGCTTTATAACAAACCCTTTGTGTAGGGCAATGCACCAGTAGCACTGCATAAATAATGAGCAATTTCAGCACTATAGGTACCGTATGTGTTTAAACTTCAAGTTAAATAGCCCTTAACTTGTACCTTTTATATAATAACATGTGACACTATAATAAATATATCATGTTATTCATTTATCTTTGTTACATATCGCCCTCTTTGCCTGATAAATTTCCTCTTCAAACTAAGCTAAAATAAAGAAAAAAAATCATCTTTCTGCAGCAGTGTGTGAAAAAACAATGCATTTGACAAGAATGGTTTTGCAACCACTTTTTCATGCTTTAAGTGTTCCCCTGAGCAACAAACCTAATGTAAACGATCTTTATGCTACAATCCCGTCTGCACACAGAAAAGCACAAAATATGGTGTGACTGGTTTTTTTTCTTCAGTGATGATGTGAAGTTTATTTGTTACTGTAGCTAAGTATGCAAAACCATTTATGACTATGGTGTTTCATTATCTTGATTTTCCAGTTCATCCTTCTGCAGTAAACCAGTCAATTGCTGTGATGGATTATGTAATGCACATTGTCTTCTTTCTCATGTTTTGTTATGCACCGGCCTTGGTAAAGTCACATAGTAATAAGGACCTGTTCTTACAGGTTGGAGGAGTTTGACCATGTCATGATGAAGAAATTGGCACAAAATAAAAAAGAGAATAGTTCATGTGATGTATTAATAAATACTGCAACAAAGTGGAGAAGTCATTTAATTTTGGTGGCATGGAAGAGAGAAATAGACAAAATACAAGCTTAGTGCTATAGTTAAATCACCAGGCAGATTCCTCCACTGTGTGATTTATGGTGCTACAAATTCCAATTAGTACTTCCAGGTTAACCAACCCTAGTTTGAATGGTTTAATTATTAACTTGACCTGCTTAGACGTTACATGTATGTGGATTGTAACCATCTAAGACAGTAGTATGGACATCAGCTATAAACTGTCACAAGCTATCTTTAGATGACCCTAAGTCTTCCAGGGATCCAAACTCAAGGTCTATTTTGCATTTCTGTATGAACTTACTACTATCCCCATGAGGAGCCTTTCACTCTTTTTCTCCCGTCTTCCCCCCTCTCTTTCTGTTTCTATCTTCCACTCTCCTTCTTTATCTCTTCCTCTTCCCCTCTCTCCCTCTCTTCCCCCTTTATATAGAAAAGGCTGGAAACATCAATGTGTCAATATATCCTCATAAATTACAGAAGGAGATACATTATCCTTTGTAACACACGCTGATGTTATGGAAAATTTCAATGTTTAACTACCAAACAAAAAAATCAATCTGCAAACAAAGAAGAAACAGCTTAATCACAAGATTTATACATAACTTATACATAGATCAGTCTAGTGATCCAAGTACAAGATAACAAATGAGTTTACTTTGGAAAAATCTGCTTTGCAGTAGACAATATTTTCCTAGATTTCCATTATGTTTTTAATATTGTTCCACATGCAGTAACTAGTACATATGTTAGTACACAAAGACTGGGGGAAAAGTCTGTAGTATTATAGGAAAGTGAGTGTCTTGATGTAAGGGGCCGAACTTGGGATTCAAACTGGCGTTGCCAAGTTTAGAGGCATTAAGCTTTCCTCTAGGCCATGGAGCCATAAATTCATCTGCTCTCCTGGTAATTACCACTCAAGGGAGTTCACTACCCTCCTGCAATTTCCCACCTTTTCAGGTATATTTAATAATTTGGATTTAGCTGTAGCCTATCTGTCAGCCAATTGCAGATCACTTTACCATTCATATAGCTGACAGATTCACCTGATCTCTGCCTGAATAAGGAGTAACTCCCCTACTTATGTCTCTATGCACTTTTCCTGCTTTTGAGCTGAATCCTGTGATTCCTGTTTTGCCCAGTCTCCTGATACTCTACTGTGATTCCTGTTTTGCCCAGTCTCCTGCTACTCTGCTGGGATTCCGGTTTTGATCAGTCTCCTGCTACTCTGCTGGGATTTCCTGTTTTGCCCAGTCTCCTGTTAC
>WMED01009894.1:0-16068 GCA_019650415.1 Pipa parva | reverse complement strand
TCTCGACCGTTCTCCCGGAACGAATTATGTTCGAGAACCGAGGTATCACTGTATATATTTAAGCCTTTATTTTTTCTGCAATTAAATACATGACCAATTACTTTTTTATTTTTTTATTATCGTTCATTTAATTGTTGTGGAGCAAAGTTACGCTTGCCTCCATGCACTTTTGTCAATTGAGCCACTGATGTAGCAATACACTGTGTGCTAACACATAATATGCTTGTACTGCAAGGGTATAAAGCACTGTTAGGTTCAGACCCAGATAACAAGGCTAAGATCTTACCTCCTAAAGATGGAGAAGAGCCCAGTGAGACCTAGGGGGTAATTCAGCATAGTGCAAAGTTACCTCCGGATCCTTCACATCACTTCGCAGAGGCTGTTATGCGCTCACTGATGTACTGCACGCGGACATCAGCGAACGCTTTAAAGGTATTCCAGTCTCGGCGAGACCACTCGAGTCATCTCGCTGAGACTGGAATTCCAAAACGTTCGCTGATGTGTGCGTGCAGGAGAGAAGCGAGCACGTAACCATTTTTGCGAGGGAATCGAAGCATCACAAGGTGAGTTCGCACCTTGCTGAATTACCCCCTAAATTAGAGTTCCATGCTTATTAAATAGTACAGTGGCAGTTTCAAAAAATCTCTTGCCAAAAGGCAAGCGGTCCTGGGTTCAAATTGGTCTAGAGATTCCCATAAGAGGCCTTAGGCTAGGTTCACACTAGTGTACTGTGCATAGTGTATTTTTTTTTAAATTCTCCAGCGAAAAACCACCAGAGAAAATCTATAGAAAACAATGCTAATGGAAGAGAAGTGTTCACACTAGTGTTCCATTGGGAGCGTGTTACGCTACAATGCTGCCTGCGCTATTTCTTTCAGAGCATGGAACATATTTTATGTGACTAGATTAGTTTCAATAGGAATTTAACAGTTGCGATCACACACAGCATGAAAATGTGCTGCGTTTTTACACTGACAGTTCATTTTGTAATAGCAAAAAAGGCAGGGAAAAAACGCCTATGAAAAATCACCGATAAAGAAAATTCTTTTCAAATCAGGAATGGATTCAACTGAATCCCAGTGAAGGTAGGAGACATTAAAGGACATGTTTCTGGATTTTCCTTTCAGTAGTTGCTAATTGAATATCGACAATACAGAAAAATGTCCTCTAATGTCTCCTACTTTCACTGCGATTTTGTTGATTTGAAAAGGATTTTTTTTCTTTATAGGCGAATTTGCCTTTTTAGCTATTACAAAATGAACTGTTAGCGAACAATTAGCATTGTTCTCTACGGATTTTCTATTGCGTTTTTTGCTCAGTGTATTTTCGCCAAAGAGTCTTTTTTTAAAGTACACTGAGCAGAATAAGCTAGTGTGAACCTAGCCTTACAAAGGGTTAGTGATTTAGGGCCAGACAAAAAGCCATGTCCCTCATTAGGGTGGGGGGGGGTGGTGGCCTTCGCTAAAAGCAAAACAGTCTAAGTGATAAAATGTAAAATAATGGTGAAACAAAATATCCACAGATTCATCCGATTGGTGAAAATCAGTACTATCGGCCAGGGCGCCATTTCGCTAAAAAGATGAACAGTTTCCCGGTAATAATCCCGTAACTGCATACTCTTTTCCTCAACAGCAACAGTTTTGCAGAAAGCCCTCTTGTCTAGATCTAGGAAGCTGCCCTGTAAATGTAGAATGGAGGAGTTACTGTATGTTCATGCTAGCAATGGGAGCAGCTATGAAGCAGACAAAATCCTCTGGATAAGTTGCTCTCTGTGGGTATGTGTATTTAGCAGTACATCAGCAGTACAGTACATTTATGTATGTCAGCTTTTGCATAATTATGTCTACATATGAGTGTATCAATGTACATTTGTATACTCTATTCGCAAAATGGCTGATGCCAGTACACCACTTTCAGCATTCTATATGAAGTCTCAAATTAACAGAGATGGAAACGAAATCTCAACCACCTGCTCCTTTTATTACTAGAATTAGTCAAATAAACTGCATCATTTTAGTGTCATGGACTATGGAGCCTGTAGGAACCTGAACATAATGTTTTAGCTCTAGGCAACAGATGGGCTATAGTTCTCTATTTAATTTATGAAAAAAAAATGGATCACATTGAGTTTATTAATAGCTTGCCCTGTCATCTGGACTAAGACTGAGCTTGTGCAGTTTGAATTAAATAAAGGAGTAAGCTGAATCACACAGCCACATCACTGCAGTTGCTTCCAAGCCTTGCAGGCTACAGGATTGTTTATTTTCCAATTTCTAGTGCCCTGGGGAATTTTCTCTTCAGTAAACATTTGCTAGAGCTGGGATAAGGTCTCTTATTTTTATTCCCATGTACAAATGAGTAATATTCTGACAAAACCATATAATACATAAGGGGGAATAGAGTAACCTGACATAGACAGACCCTGAACCACTCACAATGCTAATAGCATTATGTTGTCAATATATGTGCCCAACTATTGTTCTAATTAACTTACATTAATACAAAAAGTGTGCCAGAAAGCCATGTTTTTAAAGTTAAATATCATGTTTTATTCACAATTCCACAAATTCTGGAAGCACCAACTGAATGTATAGTAACTATAGATACATTTGAGGCATTTTTCACTTTTTGGTGTTACGGTTCTTTTAAAAATAATTCTAGAGCAACACTGAAAAAAAGACTGTATAGTGCTATTAAGTTTGTGTACAGTTGTTAACAGGTTTTGGAAAGTACACCCTATTAACTGACCCTTCCCATGTCCTTTCCTAATAGTCACATGGGAGAGCGTGCATGTCATCAAGGGACGATGCATTGATGATGTCACGCTTTCCCATGTGACTATTAGGAAATGAAAATGCGGGGCTTCACAGAGAGAGCGGCTGCAGAGGAGAGCGCACCTCAGAGGGACTGCCTGAACTGGACACTGTAGAGTTGCCGGCACAGAAAGAAGATGGAGTCTGCAACAAGGAAGTGCTTGATAACACTTCTTTACAGGTAATAAAGTGAACTTTTGGGCCAAAATTGAAAAAAAATGCATTTACTAAAAGTTACTAATTTGTATAAATTAGCAAATGTGTTTTTTTTAATTTTGGCTGGAGTGTTCCTTTAAAGTACACCTCAGAAATATCTGTTTAGTATTCTCAAATAAAAAGCCCTTACCACAGTAAGGAATGGTGATAGGGCAGGAGCAATGAACAGGAAAAAGCAGGTAGCACAGGAACAGAGCGAAAGGTAATCAGATGGATTTGTAGTCTTGTATATATGTATTTATTTAGAATTTTATTTAGACATGGGAAAAGTGCATTACACAATACAAGTAAAATATCACAAGGATATAACACTTTTAGTGCCAAGTTGCAGTTGACACAAGAGGTTGGAGGTCCCTGCCTCGCAGAGCTGACAATATAGACGGAAGGAAGTTATTACAAACACAGAGAGGTAATAAGTGCTAATTACAATGTGTTGAAACATTGGCCAATAAATACACATAATAAGCATAAATAACTAAGGAAAAAAATGAAATTTATTCATATAAATAGTGCTAGTGCTCCATAAGGTAGGATTTTAGTTTGGTTAGAAAAGTGGAGAGGGAATGTTCCTGGCACAGATAAAGGAGAATAGAATTCCACATGTATGGGGCAGAAAGAGAAAAGGGTTTAAGACAAGAGGGCAGTATTGGTGTGTGGCATACAAAGCTGGTTGCTTTGGGAGGAGCACAGTTAACGTAGAGGAATGTACAGGCCTACGAGTGAGGAAATGTAGAGAGGAGCAATGGAGTGAAGTGCCTTAAATGTCAGAAGGAGAACACTGTAAATGATTCATCTGTTTATGGGGAGCAAAAGAGCAGAGAGAGACTGGGAGAAAGGCAGTCCCTTCTGAGGAGAGAGGGAAAGAATTCTGGCAGCAAAATTTAGAATAAACTGGAGCAGGGAGAGGTGGGAAGCTGGAATGCCAGATAGAATAACATTGTAGTAGTCCAAGCGGGATAGGACAAAGGCATGCATGAGGGTGTTAGCAGTGACATGAGAGAGAAAGACTTTAGATATTGTCCCATAAGGCACATTCTGCGCCCTACTTCAGTCTGGACACAGATAAACTACCTGTTGTCTAAAGCCCAATGTAGTAGATCTGGGCCATTCGCTCACAGAGTGGAATTAGTTGTTATATCAATCATTTTGTTTTCATTTAAAAGAGAACAGATGGGAACATTATTCACTACAAACCTGAGTAATGACTAAATTTTATTCTCTACTACCCAACCTTGGAGAAATCCAATTAATTGATTAAAAGGGAAAGAAAAAAATCTCATTGAGGTCTCTGAGGTGGAACGATAGACAACAAAAGCTGACTTCTACTTGAAAAAATACTTTTTTACCAGTAGTTTGACTGTCTTAAAGTGAATCAGTTTTTTTTCAGTGACTATCTATTTTACTAAGCAGTAAAACAGTGTTTTAAGGCTCAAAGAAAACACTTTTTATGATGATAATATCCCTTTCAGTTCAGTGCTATTTTGCTTTACGATTGTTATACAAGTTTACTTGGATTTAATACTACTTTTGGAATGACTACCACGTCTCCTGTTGTGGGGTGCCTTAATGGAGCTGTCCTGCTCACCTCCTATTCTCCCTGAACAATATGTCTTAGGGTGACTTAACCGTTCATTTGGTCTCCAATATTACATATATGCAGATAATACACAAATTTACTTAACCACCTCTACGTTAACATCTTAATCCAGAAAAAAATCTGTAATGGTCTCAAGTTAATCTCCTCTTGGATGGCCCACCACGTACTCAAATTCATCCTTCTTAATACAGAACTGAACAGTCTTCCTCCTAAACCTGCTACCACATTCTCCATTACAGATGATGAAAGTAATCCTGCTTTTTCTGTATGTGATCTTGCATTTTTTCCATTTTCTGTACTCTAAGCAAATTGGTAATACTAAGAAAAATCTTCCTCTACACTATTGCCAAAATCTATCCTTTTCTCTAACTGGAAACTATACTTAGGCCTTCACCATATCCTGCTTAGGCTATTACAACATTCTAAGAATTGGCCTTCCTTCATCCCTCACCACTGAAGTACACTGTAAATTCTGCTGCCATAATTCTCTCTTTCCCACCCCAGAAGAACCAGCTTCTTTGCAACATTTGTCTGCTCTATGGCTCTCCGTTAAAAAAACAAATGATTTACAGAGTCCTCCTTTTGGCATTCAAAGTACTTGACCTTTCTAAATCTCTTTGCTTGAGTGTCCAGGTGTTCCTGCTTGTTTTCATATAAACCTTGCACACCACTTAGCAGTACTGCCCTGTAAGAAGCACATTTTACCTTACTCACAGTGCTGGCTAAGCTGGTTTGTTCCCTCGACGGCAATCACGGGTGTGCACTGACATTGTAGGCACGTGCACGTGATGCGGTTATGTCGCGGTTGTACTTTTGCTTCCTGCACTTAATATTTATATATTTAAATCTCCCTCCCAACTTATTTCATGTAAACTATAATGATCACTCCTCCTGTGTATGTAATATAATTGCCTTGTTAAGATGTTCACCATGTTATAAATACAAATAAACACACTGTAAGCAAACTGTTATTTCATTTCTGCAGCCTGGTGCGATTATCAGCAGCATGTCACTCAAGATAAGAAACCTGCGCAAATGCAGTAAATAGTACTGTTCAACAGTAAGTTACAGTCACAACAGAGATAAAAACAGTGATTTTTTATCATCAAATAATGTAACTGTTTATTAAAATAAATAGGAAAAAAAACAAGATTTTAGGAAGTCAATATCCCTTTACACCTTTATTTTGCAGATATGCAGTATTGCAACCATGAAAATTAATTTCATGTGTCATTGTTCAATACTGCTTGAGGGAAATATTTGCCTGATTGCAGAAAACATTGTCAATAAAAGTATTGCCAAGGCTTATCAGGACTAAAAAAGTGAAGAAGTATTTACTGTATATCAAGCTAGGCCACTACAGTCAAAATATTGGAAAGGTTTGAGAACTGTAAAAAACATTGTTATATAGTCAAAGGGAAATATAAAGGGAGTAATAAAAAATACCGAACAAAATAAAACAAATAATAAGAGAAAAACAAATCAAGAGAATAGCCAAATAGCCACCAGAGGTAGGTAGGAACGAGTTACATTTACTCAGTTACATTTACTCAAGTAGCTTTTTGGAAAAATTGTACTTGTGAGAGTAGTTTTAATGTGAAAAGACTTTTACTTTTACTTGAGTAAATCTGTAGTGATAAAAACGCTACTTTTACTTCGTTACTCCACGCGCTACTCTTTATAATGAGAATATTGTCGCAGTCGCGACTTTACTATGTAAGAAAATACATTTCCAAAATTTACTGGCAGAAAAGTTTTGCAAAAAGACCAGTTGTTTATTGCTGAATTATTTTGGCTACAATTAATTGCCTTTGTGTGTGTTTTTTTTTTAAACCATATAAAAGAGATGTGGTTCATCACTGTTTTATTTTGCCTTTATGGTTTTTATTTATAAACAATTATGTTCAGTATCATTAAAAGTCATTGTTTCCAGTAATTCAATTTTCTAGGGTGTAATTTATTGACAGGAGATGGTACTCTGCACTTACTCATTCATGGTTATTTCTCATAGTCGGAAAGGGTTTTTAAAGGCCTATTGCTGGAGGAACAGTCTTTATTTTATTATGTCGGTATTGCCTATTTAAAAATACTCTTTTTGCCATGTAAGAAATAACTTTTTTATGCAATTTTTTTTATATCAAAAAGTTATTTTCGATCTTTAAAAATCCCAAAAATGATTGATAAATAACCCCAAGTAGTTTATGATCAAAGTACTTTTTTACTTTTACTCAAGTACATTTTTTGATTCATACTCTCTACTTTTATTTGGTTCAAGTAACAATACTTTTACTTGAGTAAAATTTTTGAATACTCTACCCACCTCTGATAGCCACCCATGTCCTGAAGGTGGTAAGCCTACGGGGGATATTTATCAAGCTTTTTGCAGATTTTTGTAGGATTGAAACCACCTGTTTGATGTAAACAAAATATTGCAAACAAAGGTGATTTTCTACATAGCAAAAAAACAGCATTTTTAAATTGCTGAAACAGGCATAATAAAATAAACACTACTTTTCTAGAATTGTGCTGTCAAAAAAAACTTTTTGACTTATTTGATAATTTTCCCCCTTAGATTCAATTTTAAAAAAAACAGTATTTTCCATGGTGGTATGTAAGCTTCAGCTGAATCACAGTGGAGCAAGAGCAACAGTAATGAATTCCTTACCTTGCCATGGCACAAAGCAGCCAAACTGCTGTATATTTTACAATTTATTTGGAAGAGGTACTGCATACTTCAGCTAGTCTTTGGATAGTACAGCAGTCCTATATAGAGGCAATTTAGGATTTCTTCTTATTGAAGTTAAACATTTTGCATTATCCAGGATAATAGATTTTAGTAGTGACTTTCTTGGTGTTTGTGCCCAACTTTCAGCATTGCCAATTGTTTTAATGTTCTGCATGGCATTAATTTTAGTAAATGCATTTTTATAGTAAGCCCTTTAAGGTTGATTATCCTTCTCAAAGTTTTTCATTTGTGTTTTTCTAAATCACCATGGAGAGGATTTTTGCAAATGTTAAACTGAATGGATTAAAACCATTTTTTCAACCTTAGTTTCCATGTTAATATAAGACCCTATACATTTGCTCAACTAGAAAATGAGTGTATCCTGTAGATTCATGCAGGCTGGAAGGCAGATCGTTGGTAAGCTGATATCTTTGCTAGGTTTTTATGATATTCAGTGGGTTTACTTGGCAGGTCATGAACTGATCAACCTCGGTTCATTTTTCTCCATGTAACTTAAAATCCTGTAAGTACTGGAGTTTTGTTGACTGTGTTGGCTTTGCATCAAAATGATGATATACAACTCCTACCACATCCGATCTCAATCCTATTTATAATCTAAAACAACAAAAATATTAGGAATTGAGAAAATATCTAAGTGCCATTGCAAATGTTAACCCTGAATTCATATAATTAGTTCTTAGCAGACTGCTTACCAATTCAGCTTCTAGTTGAAAATATTGGAAGAGACTTATTAATCAGTGCTGTATATATGCCACCTCCAACTAACAAATGCAAGCATCATTTAACATAAGGGGAGCTATACCAACATCTTGTATTGTCTGGAAGAAAAAATGGGGAAGGACAGGAGAATCCTGGGAGTAAAGTAGGAGGGATCTGCCTGGTGTATGTATGTTTGTTTATTTTTATGTACAGTCCAATACAATGGTGGTGAGAGTAAGAGCAAAGACAGAGTATGCTGGACAAGGCACAGAATGCATTCCTCTACTTTATTCATGGTAGTATTAGCCAGTAATACTAGGGGTAAGGCATAAGGAGATCCACTTACTTTGGGTTCCTGTTCCTCCCTATTTTGAAATAGGGCTTGAAGTTATTAGTTTGAGGTTAATAGATCCAGTAGATAGTCTTGTAATATAATAATATCCATCTTAGAAGCTGTAGAATTTCTCCTGACCCACCATTTGTTTCAATAAGATATTTTCTCATATTTTTTTATCCAAATAGGGAAACCATGAATGAGAAATAAAGTTAGGGTGGTGGAATTTGCTTTCATGTTTCACTTATTTATAGAAAAACTGGATGGTCAGAAATTATACCAAGCAAGAGTTCCTGGGCTTTTGCTACAGCACCCAGATCTTGTGCCAGTTGTGCCCATAGTGAGTAGCTCCACTAACAAAGAGCATTGTACCATGTGCTGTAGTGGCTTGGCTGCCATGGAGGGAGGAATTAGAGCACTGTAATGATAGATTGTACTGATATGCAAATCAAGCAAATGTAATAATTCATCATTAGCTGTTTCAGCCTCCCATAACTCTAGTCATCACATCTCTAGACCAGCTATTAACTTTTATTTCTTTACATAAAAACATCAAGGTCTCCAAGGTAATAACACTGAAGAATTGCAGTGGCATAAGGACTTAAGAGTCATTAATTCCAAGTGGCAGGTTTTGTATTACCTTTGACACTCACTACCTTTGCACAAGATAATTGGAAGAAAGAGTTCATGTCCTGTATAAATATTATCCGAACATTCAGGTTTGTTAGAATCAAAAGGGCAACACAATAAATTTGGCAACAACCTACTATCTGAATGATTAAACTGAAAATCAAAAACAGAGGACGAAAAAGCCTGAAGGTCAGGAATGTCTACAAAAAAAGCAATGTGTCTGGGATTTAAATCTCAAGAATGCTTTAGATTGCTGGAATAGATTAAAACATGCTTTTTGTAGTTTTAGTCATTTTTTTTCTGCTTACAGATAATTCAACTTTAAAGGATCTTGATTTCTATTTCAAGATGTATTTTATACAACTAAGGAATCAGTGCAAGGTCCCCCATGCTTAAAATTCTCAAAGATCTCTTTGTATCCATTTATACCTGGGTGGAATGGAAAAGACTTGAGTTTTGTAAACACTTGTTGGAGCAGGGGAGGATGGGTTTCCTTTACATAAAAACAATAACATAGGCTTATCTTTAATTCATATGTACATATACACTAGTGCTATGCTCAATTAATTAGCTACATGACAGTATCTCATACATTAGGGCTGTGCTTCAAGTTGTTTTTTCATTCCATCCTCAGTTATGCAAGTGTTTCTAAAAGCTGTTGTAGTGTGTGTGTAAACCATTAATAATACATTTTAAATGCATATTATTTAACTTTAACAGCATTGGAGGAAATGCTGGCCTTTTAATTGATGTTCCAACATTGTGATTGGTGGTTTTAAGAGTTTTGCATTCAGTGGTTCAGTCTCCTTGCCTTAACCATTTAACAGTCAAATATATCCATTTTATATGACTTATGTGACCTCTTATTGTATAAATATGCATGGGGCTGCCATAGTCTTTCTTTAAAGGGGAACTAAAGCCTAAAAATAATTTCAGCTAGAAATGTTCAACCTTATGCAAAGAGACTGCAGAATATACCCAAATGTACAGTAGCCCTATGAGACAAAGGATAAATGCTTGTGAAGGTGTCAGCTGGGTGGCTCCATGTTTGGCTGTACTGTAAACACTGCACATGCTCAGTGTGCTTTGTCTCCTGTAGGTGTGAGCAGAATTAGGGACTATCGCAAAATTACCTTTCTATAAACCAGTGGCGGATGCTGGTGTTTCAAGGAGGGGAAGCTCACTTTGTCATACCTGGACAGCTGAAAAGACCTGTTACTTTTCCCCATCTTTTGCACCAAATTAATCTAAGGAGTTGATCTTCCCTGCTGTTTAACTCTTCCCTGCTGTTTAATTTTTCTTCATAGGGAAGACTATCAAATGGCTTTACCAAAATCCTGTCCACAACAGTCACACTGTCTGACATTATGTGCAGCTTGTTACTCAGAACAAAAAAAGGTTGTTGCAAATCAGAATGAGAAGCTGAGAGTCCGATGGGAGGAACAAAGCACAGCATTTATCCAATTACTCATCTTGTTTCAATCAGCATGCAGACTGAGCTTCCAGGCTAGCCCACTGCCCCATAGACTCCCGGAGAAGCTGAGAGTCCGATGGGAGGGACAAAGCCCAGCATTTAGCCAATGACTCATCTTGTTTCACTGCACTTTTGCTTTGCTATTGAACTCTGTGGAAGCTCAGCATCCACACTGTTTAAAGCACTGTAAAGCTGCAGGAATGGGTGAGAGGAAATGACATGTACATACTGTACTGTTGTTTATATTTGATCACTTATTTCTTTTGTCATTGTAGGGGAAGCTGAGCAACCAACCCTGCTATAAACTCATGGTAAAGCTATCAATTAAATCTGACAATGAAGTCAAATTAATCAAGAATAAAGAAATACTAAATTCTCTTCAAATAAAAAAGAAGAAACTATTTCTGCATTTAAAGATTGCCTCCCATTTATTTAAAAGCAAACACTTTTTGTATGCTGAATACAACTGGGTTGATTAACAAAACACTTCGATACATATACAGTAGATTCTCTACAATCCTGCAATGTACAGCTGAACCAATTTATTATCAGCTAGCTTTGCAATATGGATATTTTAGCAATATCGGCATCAAAGGGTTAGAATAACCTAAACATCCCTTTTAGTTGCATGTATTCAGTTCAGTTGCATACCACATGCATAACACCATTACCTTTAAAAGGGGGAGACTTATGAAATACACCATATCCTCGGCTGCATAGCTTCCAGTACAATCTTACACTCTTTTTTTTTTAAAGTGGAATGCTGGCTTTACACATGTTAAATGAGATAAGAAAGAATCCTAAACTGCAGATCAAGTTCACCTAAAAAAATCTAAATAACTGTTTAATTTCACCACTTTGAAATAAAATTCTTAAGAAATAAGCTAACCATATCATCCCTTTAACCCAGTGTGGCTCAGTATTGAATTAGAGCTATGTAGCTGTATTTTCATTGCTCTGCAGGATGCATTTGTAAATGATATCTTGTTAAAGTAATGAACTGATCTGCACATTAAAAAGGATAATTCATGAAAGTGTGAATTCCCAGGTGTAGCAATTCATATGTTGCTATGCTTGTTGAATTTGGATTAATACACCTTGCTGAATTTGCTACTTTGACACAACCCAACATTTTGTAAATAGTCAAGTGCATACATAAAGTAATGCAAAAAGGTGAGCAAGTTTGTAACTGTCACAAAATGTCAAATTGGATGTGAATTCTCCATATCATTGTTTGATGAATGCGCAAAGTTGTGGAAATGGTGAATAGACACAAATTCATACATTTACAAGATTGTTCGCACTTTGCTACCTAAGTGTGGAGATAAAGCTGCATAAATAAATAAATTACAAATTATCCATACAGCCTGTATGTTTTATAGATTTTTCACTGATAAAAGGATGAACTGGTAAAACCATGCCTTTAAAACTAATATGTATAAAATACACATAATGCAGGGCTGATAGGACATTAGCTCATTGTATAGCTGGACTGAAAAACCATTGCAGTCTCAGAGCACATTACTAACAAGCTTTGCAGTGTGGGGGAGGGGTATGGTTCATTTCTGACAAATACATCATATGAAATGACAACAGTCTTACACACAATCCAAATTCCATAATGCAGTGATCTGGGCTATAAGTTAGATTTATATACCAGTTGTAACAATATTTTAAGTCAAACTGTTTTTCCTCAGCCTGTTAGAAGTACATATACAGTACCACTAGTGAAGGAAAGAGGCATGTATTGAGAATAAAGATGTCTGCCACCAGTGGCAACTTTAGAGGCATCAGTATTCATTTACTGTTGGACTCTAGATCGTATGAGCTTATAAGCCCTATACATAAGGCACATCAATTTTAGCCTAAGTTTTTCTGAGGCTTTAGTTCCCCTTTAACATTATACTGTAAGTAACATTTTACTGAAACTTTAACATTCTACTGTAACTGTAACATTAACATTTTAATGTAACATTCTACTGTAATTATAACATTATCATTAACATTCTACTATAACATTATGCTGTAACTGTAATATTGAAATTAACATTCTACTGTAACTTTAATATTCTACTGTAACATTAACAATCTACTGTAACTGTAACATTAATATTAACGTTCTACAGTAGCATTCTACTGTAACTGTAACATTAACATTCTACTGTAACATTCCACTGTAACTGTAACATTAACATTCTACTGTAATGTTCTCCTGTAACTGTAACATTAACATTCTACTATAACATTAACATTCTGCTGTAATATTCTACTGTAACTGTAACATTAACATTCTACTGTAATATTCCACTGTAACTGTAACATTGACATTCTACTGCAATTGTAACATTAATATTCTATTGTAACATTCTACTGTAACTGTAACTGTAACATGAACATTCTACTGTAACATTCTTCTGTAACTGTAACATTAACATTTGACTGTAATTGTAACATGAACATTCTACTGTAACATTCTACTGTAACATTAACATTCTACTGTAACATTCCACTGTAACTATAATATTAACATTCTACTGTAACTGTAACATTCTACTGTAACATTAACATTCTACTGTAACATTCCACTGTAACTGTGACATTAACATTCTACTGTAACTGTGACATTAACATTCTACTGTAAATGTAAGATTAACATTCAACTGTAACTGTAATATTAACATCCTACTGTAACATTAACTACATTAACTGTAAATATAACATTGACATTCTACTGTAATGGTAACTTTAACATTCTACTGTAACTGTAACATTCTACTGTAACATTAACATTCTACTGTAACATTCTGCTGTAACATTAACATTCTACTGTAACTGTAACATTCTACTGTAACCTTCTTTTGTAACATTAACATTCTACTGTAACTGTAACATTAACATTCCACTGTAACATTCTACTGTAACTGTAACATTAACATTCTACTGTAACTGTAACTTTAAGATTCCACTGTAACATTCTACTGTAAATGTAATTGCAACTGTAGGATTAGCATTCTACTGTAACTGTAACATTAACATCCTACTGTAACATTCTATTGTAATATTAACATTCTTCTGTAACTATAACATTAACATTCTACTGTAACTGTAGCATTAACATCCTACTGTAACATTATATTGTAACATTAACATTCTTCTGTAACTATAACATTAACATTCTACTGTAACATTTTACTGTTACATTCTTCTGTAACATTAACATTCTACTCTAATATTCTACTGTAACTGTAATATTCTACTGTATCATTCTACTGTAACTGTAACATTAACATTCTACTGTAAGTGTAACATTAACATTCTACTGTAACATTAACATTTTACTGTTACATTCTACTGTAACATTAACATTCTAGTCTAACATGCTACTGTTACTGTATCATTAATATTCTAGTGTAACATTCTACTGTAACTGTAACATTACTGTTAACATTAAAAGGGAACTCCATCTTTCTTCATTTAATGCATGAATTATGTAAGTGAAGTAAATGACAATTGAAATTTTCATGTTAAAATATATATTTTTACTGCATTTGCTTGATAATTAAAGTGGACCTGTCAGGTACACTTAATAGATTTGTTTAAGAAGCAGGGAGTTGTCTTAGGTTAATGCTAAAAGTATTCAGCTAGAACTGCTTTAAAAGAAGCAAACTCCCTGCTTCTTTTCTGTTCTGATGCTGACTTGAATCAAAAGTCAGGTTGGGCATAGCTAAAAGATGATTGATATTATAGCTCCTCCAATCAGGTCCATACTAGATCATAATTTAAGGGATCTGATTGGAGGAGCTTTAATGTCACTCATACTTTTAGCCACGCCTGCAACCTGACTTTTGATTCAAGTCAGGCATTGGAGCAGAAAAGAAGCAGGGAGTTTGCTTCTTTTACTGCAGTCTTAGCTGAATGTTTTTAGCATAGATTTAGCAATTGTTTAAAATGTGGAAATATGACTCCTTATACCTTTGGAATTATCTGTTTGCATAGCTGTATTAAAGAGTTTTACTAGGTTCATAACAGATTTGTATAAAGAAATTTGAGCCAGAAGCTTTGTTAGATTTAAGCACATCATCTTTAGTAATAGCTTCTGTTATGGATGATATTTAATATAATATTATACAGTATATATATTAGGTGGCACTAATGAGTTTGTTAAGGAGATGTTTTATTGCATCACAGGTAAAAAGGGAAGTACAGGCACCATGTTTAAAGTTTTAAAAGGACAACAAAACCCTGGATAACATTCCTTTCCAGTTGTTGGGCTTGATATCCACATCAAAATGGACAAAGCACTGCACCAATGTTATTTACAGGCAACATCTCTGTAAGCGTTTTTTTATTCTTTCACATTCCTAGTTCTAAACTCTGATAAAACTATCTTTTTACAAGCTTATATATTGGTTTAATAAAAAAAAAAAATTGAAAAAATATTTTTTCCTTTCTTTAAATACTTCAAATTTTAATGGCCAGCTTTTCGAAAGGAAAGTTATTAGTCATGAAAACGCTAGAGTGGCCTTTTGGGATTTTTAGGACCTTATCTCCATTATAAAAATAGCAAGTGCCTTCATAAAGTGCAAATGGACTGCTGTGTTGCTAAAGTTAAAATAGCTTACATTGCGTGGGAAAAATGTAAGCAAACATTGTATTATTAAGGCTAAGCCACTTCACTAATCATTAGGAATTGATTTGAGGTATCTAATTCTTGTATTTGTAAAGAAGTGAAAAGTGTTTGTCTCTCTTTACATCACAAGCAGCTCAACTTTTTTTGGGGACTTCCCTATCACTACACACTACAGGGGTCCCTAACGAAGTTGAGGGAGTCCACAAAAACTAGCTCTCAAATCACTACTGTGGGGCCTGACTTGTCTCTGTCCTGACTTACCTTGAGCTACTACCAAACCTATAATAGGAGCTAGTCTATCCCACTGCCTTGGTTAGCTAGGGAACCTTCATCTCTCAGAAACTCTGTTCAATAGGACATGCTGGTCCTAGGGCATAACCAAAGCGTGCCTCCCCCCATCAGGTATCCATTCTCACTTGCATTGCCATCTAGTCTCTAGGACAAGTCCTCCTCCTAACAATTGAAATCTAAGCAAAGAATAAGGCTTCTATCTGTCATACAATATTACACCCTTTAGGTCACCAGATGATTCCCATTGCCTACTAGGATATTCCAAATCCCTAATGGGAAACCTCTGAATATGCAATAACCTAAATTCTGCTAGCACTTTACCCAGTACAAACATGCCATTAACTCTGGTTAATTACCATACCACAGTTTCATTACCATTTTATCATTCATCAAGGGCCCAGTTTTAGTTTACAACCACACACACATACACACACACACACACATATATATATATATTTATATATATATATATATATATATATATATATATATATATATATATATATATATATATATATATATATATATATATACAGTATATATATATATATATATATATATATATATAGTGGTACCTTGGTTTTCAAACGACGTGGATTTCAAACAAATTGGTTTTCAACCACGAAATTCGAGAAAAT
>WMED01009893.1:0-16068 GCA_019650415.1 Pipa parva | reverse complement strand
CATCATTCACTTCAGTCCCTGCCCTGTGGAGCTTACAATCTAGTTTCCCTATTCATTCTCGCATACAGTTAACCCTGTGTAATATGTGTTTAGTAAGTTGTAAATTCTAGTAGACCAAGTAGCCGAAATAATAGTTAGCAGAGAATAGCTGACGTTTTCCTACACGGTCCTTCACATTACTGGATGTTTGTTCAGGAACCTGCGTGGAAGCGGCAATTTCCCCTTCTTGGCTTATTGTGCTTAATTCATCATTTCTGCCTGTTCAGGTCAATAACATTACGTTTTTACCATAAGTTCGAGAGCCACGAAGACGAGAAGCTGATTCAGGCGGCAGAGGAGTACCAGACTGAGGCAGCAGCAAAGTTTCCAGCCCGTCAGTGCCTAACGCTTGTAACGGACGTCAATGTCACAAACGTTTTTGTAACTAGATACATCAGGCCCTTGAACCCGCCACAGGAGATCCTTGACGCTCATCCTAATAGCGCTGAAGCCGCCGCTGTACGTAACCACCAATCGTGAAATCTTTTACAGGATAGCCAGAAGCCATTCAGTGTCTTCTGTTGGTTTCATTTATTAAAGGGGAGGTAAAGTCTAAAACTTTTTTGATATTTCGATCTTATTTTTTTTTTTTTGAATCTGCAACCCGCTCATGCTCAGTAGAATCCCTGCTGCACTTTCTTTTTCTTTTAGATAAATATTGAAATATCAAAAAACTGAACAAAGTATTTTGCTGCATTTTAATCCCCCCGTCTCTCGTTAAATCTGGTAGTAGCAACCTATTTAAATGGGCATTGTGGCAGTTTGTATACATACCACTGGTCTCTGCAGAATATTCCAGATAACGTGATATTCTCTCTGACATTTTGCTGCAGGAAATGGTAGCTCGCTATGTTTCCCTCATTCCTTTCATGCCGGACAATGTGTCCTTTGCTGGAATTTGCAACTTATGGTTTACAGCAGATGTAAGTAGCACCCACCTTGCCTTTTGTATTAGGGTTAACCTGTGTGTTAGAAGCTTGGCTAGCTGGGTAAGCAGGGAATTTAATGATGATCAAAGGATCAATTCTTTGTACTATAGATTCTAGAAATATTGTTAGGATTAAGGGGCTTATTCATGAACGTCCAAATTTGTATCCATTCGTCACTTCCCAGTCTTCATGTATTCATCAAGCTCTTGCGATGTGTTGAATTCACAACCAATTCCGGACTCTGATATTTTGCCTATTTATCAATTGTCTGAGTTTGTAGAAGTAGTGGATTGGGCAAGGAGTACGGTCACATTTGCCAAAGTGGGGAATTAGGGAGTTCATGGCAGGGTCCAACTGACTTCTCCGCACTGCACAATAAATGCATCAAAGTCCATTCGCTCCTTCACTAGGAATCCGATACTTAGTAAATAATGAGTAGAGAATTTGTGGCTATCTGAGCGTAGAGACCCAGGGTGAGAAGAATTCACTTCAATTGTGGAACTCTCTCCTTGATGAATAAGCCCCTAAATGTTTTATATATAAAATAGTGCAAGGGAAGGGTTAATTTCAGGAGGCTTTATTAACCTAATAATAATTATTCCCTTTTCTGTTGCAGGAGTGTTTGTTTTTGTTTTTTTCACTGATTTAAACTGTTTCCAGTTAGAGAATTGGGTTTAGAGCACATAGATCTCCAAGTTTTGTGTTTAGGGAATAGTGTAAGGGCTACAATGCTGCCCGTAGTATGGAAGTCAAAGATTAGGCTAGATAGGGTAATGAGGCAGCTGATAGCCCCACTCATCAGCTGCAATAAAACAAGGTTACTGGGATCTAGCCAGTTACATTGTACTGAGCTATAACATATTCTTTTTCTCTAGCAATTCCTTGATCTCCTGGCTGGAAATGAAGAGGAACATGGTGTCCTTTTGTGCAATTACTTTTTGGCCATGGAGAAGAAGGCGTGGCTTATAATTGGAAATGCAATTCCCGAGGTAAGATACTGTTCTTCAATCTCCTGTTCTAGACCAAAACACCCACAACAGTTTTGTCAGGTAAGTAGGTGGGTTTCAGGGTTCCATGGCAGAAGTCTAAAGATAAGTGTTCCAGGATGGAGCAACACTTAGAGCTGATGTATGAGGTTAACAAAGTTCTACCTACTGAAAGCAGAACTTGAACATGTACATAAACAGAGTCTTCACTCAAAGATATAGGTAGGCATCTGTCATTTTATGTCAAGTAAATTCCATTAAAGGCACAGCAGGAACAATGCATCTTGGGTAGTAAGATGGCTAGCTGCAGGACACTGTGACTAGACCAGTGTTGAGGAGTACATCTAAATATAAGCTCGTAGCCTTACCTTCCCTAAAGGTCATTTATATGGACCTGAACTGAATTTATTTCAAATTATTCAAAAAAAAAAAAAAGCTTTCCCAGTGGCCAGCTTGACATCATTCTCTAGATCAGCAGTTCTCAAACTGTGGGTCGCGACCCCGACGGGGGTCGCATGACTGACCCACGGGGGTCGAGAACCGCTGCGGTACCCAGAAGCTGCTGCAGGACCCTTCTTATAAGGGTTTCTGCAGGGTGACGTCGGTCAAAAACGTCATCACGTGACGCGCGTACGTGATGATGTTTCGGCCAAAAGCGCCACCACGTGGTGTGCGGTGACGTCAACGTCGGGGGTCGCGACCCACAAAAGTTTGAGAACCACTGCTCTAGATCTTATCATTAATTTCACTCCTAAGTTCAGATTGACGCTAATTTCTCCAATTCAGACAGAAAATAAAAACCATTATTCTGAGTCAAGGAGTCTAGAAATGGTCAAACCAACAGGCAAGTCTAAAGCAGTCTACCTTGTAACAATAGGAAAAGTTACTAACACAAGTAAGGCTTACTTGCACACTATGCTGCGTATAACATTAAGATATATATTTTAAAAATAATTTTCCATTTAAATGGTTTTGGTGGCATTTTTGACTCCATATTATACTTATGTACCCTTCAAATCTGTAGGAGTTCCTAGTGGACCTTGGAGTAGCTGAGATATGTGCTTACATTCACTGAATACATCCTAATTTGCTTATAAGGTAGCTGGCGTTATTTGAATACGTTAAAAATGTGCTCAAGACAAAGGTGATTTTTATTTTCACTTGCAGTGATCCGAAGCCATTTTTTGGCAATTTATTGCTCATAGATAAAATTGATGGCATATTTTGACTTAGCCCCGTACATCAATTTACTAAATCCATGTGGTCATTAAAATGGTTTTAGATGGATGCAACAGTCCAGATCAGAAAATGTCTTTTAACATTTTAAATACAATATTTTGATTTCTAACTATCTAGACCAGCGGTTCTCAACCTGTGGGTCGCGACCCCGACGGGGGTCACGAGGCCGTCCCACTGGGGTCGAGAAACGCTCCGGCACCCGGAAGTGCCCACAGGAACCCTTCTTATAAGGGTTCCTGCGGGTTGACGTCAGCCGCAAACGTCACCATGTGACGCGCGTACGTGATGACGTTCGGTCGAAACATTATCACGTGCGGCACGGTGATGTCAGCGCCGGGGTTTGCCGCCTGAAAAGGTTGAGAACCGCTGATCTAGACTGTTACTATGAAGGTAAACTCTTAGGAGGTAATTCAGCAAGGTGCGAACTCACCTTGCGATGCTTCGATTCACTTCGCAAAAATGGTTACGCGCTGGCTTCTCTCCTACACGCGCACATCAGCGCACGCTTTAAAGGTATTCCAGTCTCGCGAGGCGACTCGAGTGGTCGCACCTTGCTGAATTACCCCCTTAAAGTATGCAATTGTGGCAAGTATAACTGCATCATTTTGATGTATACAAGTTTAACTAGTTGTAATTATGATAGCCAAAGTTCTCCTCCAGTTAATTCACGTTACATTTATGGGTTGACTATAAGGCAATATCGTATTCCTTTCAGGGACCCACAACGTATGTACTAACATTAGAACAGAGCCAGTACACCATATGGAATCCGAGCACTGGAAAGTTTTATGGACAGTACGACACCTTTTGTCCACTGCAGAGTATTGGATGTTTGATCAATGCTGACAATGTAAGTACCATCTCTTGTCACTAGTGGCATTTAAACCTCTGTCTACCAATGACATTTAGCATTAGTTATGAGATGCAGATATTTCCAATGATCCCATTGGTTCCCTGGTTTACTAGAGACTATTCTGATTATAGAGAGGGTTAGTATGGTGATGTAAGGTGTATCACCATCAGTGATTCATTCAGTAATATTTAGCCTAATGGAAATCTTTTATTTTAATGCTTCTTACCTCTCTTCTTCATGGGGTTATTGTTACCATTTTAAGTGCAATGAAGGGGCTTATTTATGAAATTCCAGTAATGCGTAATAAACAAGAAACGAGCATCATGGTAAATGGGGATTAAACCACTGTAACTAGTAAACCAGTTTGATAAAGGGTTCTTGTCTGAAACATGTCACTGCTGCTGTTATGGTATGAATAATACCATAATACCATAAATAATACAGTAATACGTGTTTTTATACAGTATTATACTGTGTATACAATACTGACGGAAGTTCAGGAATCGGCAGCACCTAAATACATATTTAGAGGTACCCACCTCAAGAGTACCTCTTTCTTCATGTTATTTATGAACGTCTAAACAGGTGGGATTCACATTCATTTGCCACTTCCTAATCTTCACGTATTCGTCCAACGCTGCGATTTGGAAAATCTGGACGCTTACGACAGTTGAAAACTAATTTATTTTATCCTGATTTTCCCATTTGTGTTTCCTCATCCGTTTGCCGATAGCACACCTGCTTGATCTGTTGCATTAAGTAAACCCTCCAGATATTTTTGACATCATTTGAAGCTGAACTTTACACCTATGTATTCCTGTATCTTGCTGTGTATTCGTTGCTATAGTGTATTTGTTGTTATAGTACATTCTCCCCAGGTCAGTGCAGTAATGGTTTAGTACCAGACTGATTTGATCACTCTTCCATTTTCTTTCTTAGGTTTGGTTTAACATTCAGAAACATGATTCCCCAATGAGTGTAACTTTTGACACAAACAATTCTAAGATGTGGAAACCTTTCTTTTCACGAAATTACCCTCATCCCGGGCTTTCAAGCATTCAGGTATGCCTGTGTCAGTTTTACTATTTTCCCTGTTGATTTTAATTTTATTTTGGAGAATCAGCTAGTTTTTCTGGGGACTAAAGCCAGACATTCTCCAGAAGGTCCCCGGGCATGAGTGGAGCACAATATGCTGGTGTATTTATAAGGCTGATGCCAGGCAGAGCAGAGGGAATAGCATGGGACAGTTTGCAGATCCCCCCCCCCCCAACTGTTCTGGATCCCTAGGGACAGACCTGTTTTTCGGCTACGGTACCACACTCAGTGGTATGGTTATTGTGGTGCATATTTTACAGCCCCCAAACAAACTAGCCTTACCCTCAAGCAAAACTGTCCATTGGACTCTTTTTCCATTGTGAGATTTGTCCCCAGGCAGTAGTTAAATCCTGCAAATGTTATTAGGTGTAGTTCTTTATTGCAGACAGCAGTATTTAGATTGTAAGCTCTATGGGGTAGAGGCCTCCATCCTCTTGTTTCAATCATGACCTGGCTCCTATAGTGATGTATTTTCTTGATTTATATGTTTGTAATTTACTTTACTTGTTCTTTATTAATCACTTTCCCATGTCTGTATTGGAATTGCATTGTTACATTGTACAGCGCTGTGTAACCTAGCGGAGCTTGTAAATAAAATTATACATACAGAATGCTTATACTGTAGCACACCCCATTGCTATCACAAATAGAATTTCTCAACAATTCCAACTTAGATTCCATTCTTTCAACCACATTCACATCTTTATAGGAACAGACTATCATTTTGGCCCTATGCATGGAATGATCATGTGAGCACAGTGTGTATAAAGTATCCGCTTCCTGTCTTTATTTTACAGCCAGAAGAACTCGTTTATCAGCAAGCCAACAAGGGAGCCGCTAATGAACTACAAGACAGGTACTGCGTCCTCTTAATAGCGCTCCCCGTGATTATCCGTTCTATGGAAAGATATGACGACTTTGCACTATTACTAGTTTAATAATAATATGAAGTGTGAAGACCTATTTATTAGTTGACAGAATTAAACCTTCTCTAATCATTTCTGCAGTAGCTGAGGAATCCCCCATAGTTTTATAGCAGTAAACAGGTGTAGATGAAGTATAGTCTGTAGAGAATGTCTATATGAATTGGCCATGTCCCTTTAACAAAGTGATAAAGTAAACAATGATAAACGCTGCTTATAAATGTGTGTGTGTGTGTGTGTGTGTGTATACAGTATAGTAAAGCACTGGATAAGGCTTAAAATAACGTTCATACAGTTCCAACATGTGGTAATACCTCTTCACAAACTTAAATGCAAACCTGCACTGGTGCTGAAGCCCATAGCGACCAACTTACTAGTTAAAGGAAAAGTAACACGAGAGATTTCCACATAGCATGGCTATGGAGTTGGAGTTCTGATGTGCATTACTGTGTGTTTGTTTTTTCCTTTGCTGATTGCAGCTGTTTTTTTTTTTTTTATGTTTGTTAAAAAGAACCCCACCTCTCAGTCCCAGTGTATTGAATGAAACTTTTAATAATACTGCAGATATTCATAGTTACCTGGATATGCCTACAAAATGAGAAGTAAATGGATTCTCAAAATAGAATTCTTTCTAGAAACCGTTTTTAAATTGGAGAAGTACATATTAAGTATGTTCTAAATATGAAGTTATGTGGGACGTTATTTTAAATGCTGTAATTCTAACTGGAGAATACCAAACTTAAATAACTGCTGATTGGTTGCAGTGGGTTGTGATTCCAGTGCAAATTTTCACCCATGTTTGTGAATTTTCGCTTTAAGGAGAACTAAAGCTTGTTTTATTTAGGGGTAATTTTTAAGGGGGAAATACTTTAACGATCAAGATTTTACTTTCCAGCACTGCCTCCTGATGTCAAGCCAATCTCTTGTACTCTGCAGTCATTCTGCTTCCTGTCCAAACTCACTGTGATGAGTATTCTCAGAAGCAGTTTTATGTCAAAATTCCGCTTTTGAGCATGCTCAACTCAGTGAGTTTGAACAGGAAGCAGGAGGAGAAGAGAATAGCAGACCTTCACAGAACAGAAGAGATTGGCTGATGACAGCAGGAGGCAGCGCTGGAGAGTAAAACCAATAAGTAATTATCTCCCACCTTAAGAATCTAAATCCAGCTAAAACAAGCTTTAGTTCTCGTTTTAATGTTGATCTAGTAGAATGCAAACAATCATTTCCCAGCAGGCCTAGAGCCAGTTTATCCTCTCGGGAGGGGGATTCCTTCGGGGCCACAAAACAATTACCAGGTTGTTTCCACCAGAGTACCATATCTACCCCACGTCGTCTCTCATGATTCCCTAGAAACACAAATGGAAAATTCATACAAACCGTTTTATCCTTTAGACTCTAAAGGAAAATTTGTAAGAAAAAAAAAAGTCAAAAATATTCTGGCAAAACATATTGTAATTTGCATTCATTATGAATTCAGAATCATTTTAATTCTTAGTTATTTGAAAATCTATATTTACTGACTTCCCCTTACATGGCAAGTCTGTAGTTGTCATTTTGGGGAGGGGGATTATGTTATTGATTAATATTATCTTTGTTTTAAAGTGAGAGTAATGAGGGAAGAACGTGTTTTAATATTCATTATTAACGGAGAAAAGAAAACTATGAAACAGTTAATGACCCACTATTTATCTTCAGTTACATCTAGCAATAGAATCTTTTAGAGGAGTAATAAGCCCCTTTAACCTGAATGAAGGTAACATATGCATTCCTATTGGATTCCATTTTAACACCACTTACTTTGGTCCCATTTGCTCACATTGCGCTGAAACTGAATGTAAAGTATTTCAGTTCGAAACCTAAGTAAAGGTAAGATATTGGAAGTATTGTGTATTTCAGCCTCCAAAGTAATAGTAATTAAATAATTAGAGGAATAATATTTAATATTGTGTATGGAAAAAATATAGCCCTTAAAGTGTACTGTGCTAAGTCCTATAGTAATAGGCTCCCCCCTACTGGAGTGTATGGATATTGTATTTGAAAATATATCCAGGAAGTATTTAAATATGAACATGTAATAATGGGAGGGATCTTTGCCATTTGGGTCTCCACCAGTGAGGTGGGAGGACTTGAGTCAAAGAGCTAAATGTAATAGATCACTTGAGAAGTGATAGTTAGCTCTAGCAAGGCAAAGGGTAGTCTGCTGAATAAGGAGTGCAGTGGCTATAGGATAACCAGGTGTTGTGACAAGAAGTCCAGCACCTTAGAGAAGGGCTTGTGAGTGTTAGGGCCTCAGAGATGGAGAGCACAGAACTGGAGATTGAAGTGCTCCCAGTGAGTGCGAAGCACTATGGTGGAGTTCATTTCAACTGCTGGTGGTTTGGATGCCCGGCTGAATTGGGATGCCCTGCAAAGTGCCTAGAGTCTCTACTGGCTATTGTTGTACATCAGATAGTAACACTATGCACTATGTGATGCTATGAATATCTGCTGCTGCTAATCTTCTACACACAGTAAGTTTGAAGTGTGCTACTGTTTGGTGCTGTGAATAAACTGATCCTGTTTGAAGAACCTCTGGTGCCCATGATTGATTTAAAGATGCAGCCATTACTGCTAATGTAAGCAGGACCTATTCCCTGAGACTTGAGTGAAGCTGTGTGCAGAAATCCATCCCAGGAGGGGATGTAAGTGCTTGGAGAGTGCTCAAAATAGACTTTAAAGTATAAACGTGTATTTTATGTATATGGATTCTGAGAGTTTATTTCTCCTTTAATATCTGGTTTAAATTTTCTAGGATTGAAAAGATCCTAAAAGAGAAAATAATGGACTGGAGACCGCGGCATTCTACACGCTGGAATCGATATTGCATATCAACGCTCCGCCACTTCCTTCCTCTCCTGGAACAACAAGGTGGGGATGCGGAAGAAGATCATTGCCTTGAACTACAGAGGCAGCTTGGGAATTATAGGGTAAGGCAAAATAGAAATGGCTCAGCACTGCACTGTAGAAAAACAAATACACTGTGATGCCAGGGCTTCTAGTTTTACTTTTCTCAGCATAAACCCCACTGCTATGTGTAAAATGTCCTATATCATTCATTATAAGGCATCCCCTTTATGTATTTTTAAGGACCAGTAACACAAAAATAAATTGCCATTCGGATCGATTCCTAAGCGGTATCGCATGGGATTTTCCTTTTAGGAGCGTGTCGGAAAGAAAATAATTGGCTATATCAATATTTTTAACCTAATTAAAAGTATATCGATATGCCAGGAAAAAAAAACTTTTATAAAAATCAAAAAATGTAATGTTTTACTTTACCTTTAGATTTCTGGCTTTCCCATCCACATGGCCTTCTCTGAAGTGAGGCCAATTGTAGAGGCCGTGTACAGCACCGGCGTCCACAACAACGAGTCGCCCAGAGTAGAGTTTGCATTGGCTGTCTATGTCCATCCCTATCCAAAGAATATCTTCTCGGTGTGGGTTTATGTCGCATCCCTTATTCGAACCCAGTGAACAATATTGCACATTACTTGCTGCTCCGAACTCTATCTCCTGTCTGGTTTTTACAGCTACCTGTCCCTAGCAACTACAGTCTATAATAAAACATCAGTACTGTATTTAGCTTTACAGAGTATTGTAAATAACATTTTCTTACAAATGTTCATATTTAATAAAACTATATAAATATTGTATCTGCTTTGTGTTTGAGTATGCACTTCTCCTACATAGGCATAGGAATTGATGATTTGACTCTAATTGAACACATGCATGAACGCAGTCAGTGGTTTGTGTAGAAGTACACACTGGCTGCTGCACACGACTTCTGTACAGGAAATGTAATCTTTGAAACTTTATTGGTTTGCGCTGTCTCCTTCTCTGCGTCGACATGAGGTTTCCCGGGGCACTAGATGAATAAGTATTATCTAAATTTCCATAAGTGGCTATAGAACTAGGTAGGAGTTTGCATACTTAACAGATAAAAGATGGCTTCGAACAATAGGGAAAAAAACAAGTTGAAAGATAAAATTTTTTTTTTTTTGTTTTACAGGTATTATGTCAAACAAAATGGGATTTTTTTTTTTTAACTATCCCCTTAATAATAAACCCCTAATGATATTGTTTGTACTTGCGCCCCCAATCAGACTTTTAGGCAGGGTTCACATTGGTGAATTTTCCTCTGCGCCATGAAGCTTCCTAGTGTATATTCCTTTCTATGAAACACTAGTGTGATATCGCACAGATGTCGTGTTTTTTTTTTTGTTTTTTGTTTTTTTTTAAAAATGCAAAGTAAAATTCGCCACTGTGAACCCGGCATTAATCTGCCGAGCTCCAGGGAAAGCAGCATTTGAGTTGACGCCAAGGTTCAAATCATTATTTTTCTCAGAAGAGTTGTCACAGGTGATAGCGACTGAGATATAACTCTAAGAACATGAATATCTTCCCATTTGATTTTTTCTGCATCGCCACTTTTACTTTTCACACTATTTTAATTTACATATGCCACGGTGCAACGTTACAAGCTTCCTGTTGAACTTGACTGTTGTAAGATGTGTTTTGGGAAGGTGGAACCATGCCTTGTGGGACTGTAGGAACAGTTTGAGTTGTTGAAATGGCCATTTCTCACTTTTCCTATATTAGGCCTCCTTTAGCTGCCTGTATTTCCAATGACCCTTCCTCATTTGGTTTCTGTTTTCTTCCTTCCATCTTTAATATTATGTAAACATTGTTGCGAGTCCCTAAACTAGACCCTTTATCTAGTTTTCGCCTGGTTCAGTGTTATTTTATCACCACACAGTTGTATTTAGAGTAGAACCACAGAGCTAAACTCTTCATATTAACAAAACTAGGGGATCTATTCTATATTAATTTCTATATCACACATTTCCTATATACAGAGCTGGGAACTACCCTACTACTGTGCTTCTAGGGAGCTGAATCTAAGGGGGTAATTGACTAAAGTCACAATTGTCTCGTAAAGGTTTGAATTTGCCACTTCCCCATATTCAGCAAACTGCGATGTGGTGAATTAGTCCGCTAACGGTGGCACACCACTCAATGGACTACTACCGACAGGGTCGTGACTTCATTATGGAAATATTGTAATAGATTTACTATGGGAATTCTGATGCAGTTGTGGATTTACTATGGGAATTCTGATGCAGTTGCGGATTTACTATGGGAATCTGCTGTCTAGTGAATAAGGAATAGAGAATCATGGTGTAGCCACCCGCAATGATAAGTTCACCCCAACTGTCAAATTCTCATTTTAGTCAATAACTCCCTAAATCTGGGACCATACATAAAACTATTTTTGAATGAATCAATCATGTCTGGAGTATCGGTGGCATGGATGTCCACATTACTTTAATGGTCAAGTAAGCCTAAAGATTTTTAATAATGCCCTTAGCAGCTCTGTTGTAAATACAACTGGCTTTGATCAATGCAAACTGGCGCATTCAATAAAGGATCGTTCTATGTAATGCTGCTATCAGGTGTCAGACATCTTAACGATTTAAAAGAAATATGTAAAACCCAATGCAGGAAACCTTTTCTTTCATGCAGCGTTTAATCACACTGGAGCATGTTACAACAGAAAAGAAACATGGAGTTATAGGTAGAAATCCTATCATCCGCAAAAGCTTTGCTTCTGTTTTAATAAAGTGTCTAGATCCCACCGTGGAAACATAAAAAATGGGCAATTTGTGGAGCTAGTATTACAGGACACAGTAGTAGTATTTTCTAACATCGGCAGAAGAGATGTCTTGTCTACTTATCCAAGCTACTATGAAATACTAAACCTTCTCAATTATACATTAACAGCTTCAGGTATTCATGTATCCTCGCTTTAACATAGCGTCAGTCCTTATCTTGTAAACATTAAGGTATTTACAATACTAAAGGGGATATAAACATTCCGTAAGTTTACATGCTCAGCTGAACACCCTTCTTTCAGTGATGCCATTATCCTGTTGGCTGGCAAATACCAAATTCTCCACAATAAACTGCATATGAATATACTAGTCCAATCCTGGGTTGTATACTTACAATTAACTGCAGTTGGCGGTAACCATATTTTTGACTCCATGTGACTTTTTTTTACATTCAGCAGTAATTATATCCTTTTATAAATTTGGCTGAATATGAAACAGAATCCTGGATTAGGAACAGCCCTTCAATTTGGAAAAAAAAAAAGATTAAAATCTGAATCCATCCTCCACTTATAACTTTTAATGTTACTCAAATAATTTACTTTCTGCTTTGCAAGGAGGAAGGGCTTACAATTATGCTCCTCCCCTTTGCAGCAGATCCCGGTCTTTTGAAAATGAGACCCGGATGTCTGTTATAATCTGGAAATAAAACCATGCCCACAGAGGGCCCTGTTTAGTCAAGCCATGCTTACTGTTTCAAATGTGGGTTGGACAACTCCTTAACTTTCAACATTAAGTAGAACAAGACACAGTCTCTCTTGTAAGAATAGGATTCTGGGACTGCTCTAATTATTTAGAAAGAGTTCAGATGAGCACTCGAGTGTTTGTATCCCCCAGAAAAATCAGACTGTGAAAAGCAGTCACTGGGTACATGACCTAAGAATTCTTATTTTGGTTATTTCAGAAAAACATGAGAAATGCTAATTCTGTTTTGCAGTTGACGTTGCTCATGGAGGGGGTGGGGGAGAAAATCAAATAAAGTTCCACAACTGACTATCACAAATGATTAGGAGAAATGGTAAAGTGCATGACAGGATAGCCGCTTAGAAGAATATATATTATATACATCCAAAAAGCGATGAATCATTCGCCTGAGCGGCAACAGGCCCGAAACCCACACTGCAGATTCTGGCATCCACTTGCAGTATCAGCGTGGGGACCTACACCAAAACAAAACCAATGTGGAAATAAATATGGTTAAGACCAGCAAAGTGCCACACATGAATTACATACTTCTGCCAATCATGGGAAAAACCTGTCAAACTATATTTTAAAAGGAGGGAAGGTCTTGCTTTTATTTTCCCTTCAAAAGATTTGTCCATAAAATATTTCTGCTCTACATATTTGCAAATTTAACATAGGGCAGTATACAAATGTGCTCTTTGTTTAGTAGTCATAGTAGAAAGGAGATCTTGGGGGATCATAAGACCATGGGGTATACCTCCTGAAGAACTGATATAACAGACGCCCAAGATAGGAATGTTTACAGGAAAACTCTTAAGAAGGGCCAAACGCTTGAACCTTCAGAAAGAGCAAACTCAAACCCCTGACAACATCAGGGGGTAGAAAATGAAGCAGCCTGGGTAGGTGCAACTGTTAAAAGGAGAGGCCCAAAGACAAGCACCAAATCCATTAGATATTCCAAACTCTTTAAAGGTTGAGCCAGAAGAATAGTCTTTTGTAACTGCCTGTGAAAGACCCTTCGTAACATATAATTATGACATCAACAGCTGAGACTTTTGGGGGGGAATTCACCAAAGTGCGAAGTGAGGCGAAGGATCCGCACTTTACTTTGCACTTTGGTGAATTCCCCCCTTGGTCTCTGTGAAGAACTATAGTGAAAGACGATTAGTGTAAAGAGGCTGACACAGCCAGGAAATATCAAAGTGAGACCTCCTTGGCCACAGAAATTGTTGAATGGATGCCCCCACCCCTGGAGAAGTTTAGAATGATGCAGGGACAAATAAAACGACTTTTGATGGAGCTAAAGGAGTAGAAACCTGGTTGGACTTACAGCAGGATGAAGCCATGCATTGATTAAGGGCAACTACCCCCTTGAACATCTTGGGTACCTAATGGGTTACCTGACCCAGGCGAATGAGGTTGGACAGAGGGGTTGGTTGAATCTACAGTTAATGCTTTTTTTCCCCCAGTATCTCAGGGGACAGCCACTAAAACAGCATTGACTGTGAAAGGGGCGTGTGGGACCTGCTGCAAAAATGTGACTCGGGGCATCTGGAGCCATTTCATGGAGTAGTAAGTTAACTAAGAACTGACCTTTAATGTAATTTAGAATTCCCAACTAATGGAAAGCTGATGGGCCGAGGAAAATTAATGCCCCCAGTCCACAACCCGCTCTAAAGGAGGGAAAGGGGACTTAATAAGAATAGGTCCAAAGTCCTATCACAGTGGAGAATTAATGTGGTGCCAATGTGGGTCACCAGTAGCATAACCTAGTGGCGTTATATAAATATATATATACACATAAACAGAGGCAGATAATAAGGGATGGGAAATTGCTTTGGATGCTGAAAGGAGGGCTTTTATATTGACTATATGCTCTATGTACAGATCACATGAAATTACGAAACTGTAAATAAAGGCTGCACATCCTGACTTCCCAAGCAGTTGTTTGTTTTTAACTGATCTAAACCTTAGGTGACTTACTATCTGCATGGGGTAAAAAGAAAATTGCACTTAGACAAACAGATGACATTTAAAGTACCGCAAATGTTGTCGCAATAGTAGAAATGCTCATCGTTGAGGTTAGGACAAGCTGCAACCAGATCTTGCAAGCCTGATGCAGTCACATTAAGACAGCCGGACAGGTTTAGATGTTCCAGATGGGGTAATCCTCCCCCAAAGGCAAGTGCCCTTTAATTAAAGAAACAGAATAAGTCATTACTGCCATGTAAATATTAAGCAATCTTCGAGTGATGGTGTCATTAATACTCTGCAGAGAAAGTTCACAATAACGCTGCAGTACAAAGGTTTTCTGGAAAGTGGAACCAGTAACTTGAAATATCATCTGTACTTTTCCCCTATTATTAGTACATCAAGCAATGTGTGAGCTGGACAATTTACCTTTTCCAAGCCTTTCTGCACTTTACCCACAAACATCCAATCAAATGCAAGTGATCAATTACAAAACAATCATTCTGCCAATCGGCACCTTTCTTTTAGACAGTTGCCATGCCGCACAAATGTTACTGTCATAGCTAACTGAGCCATTTTTACACATTGTGGCAACCAAAGCATCTGTTTTGATGTTGTTGTAGATTTCAGGCATGTATTGTAAGAGTAAAATGGGACTATTTTCCTTATGCAGTGATGTGAAACTGCACACTTTATTAAACTGACACTTATGGGAACCACAATTTATGTAACACCTTAGATGACAGATCAACACCCAGTTCCCATTCCGAATCTTTTAATATGCCCGAAGTACATCCAAAGTACTTCCCTTCTCACTCCCAGTACAGTCGCCCAAAGCACTGGATTTTAACTTTGGTTACCAGCACACACAGTAAAAAGGCATTTATAGTTACTATTATCTGTTCTTCCATGAATTTGAAACTGTATCTAAAAGTGTGGTATTTAGCTTTCTGAATTATTATCTAAAGCGCCATAGAAATCAATGGGACTGGGTAAGGTCTGTTTAACAACATGTCCGCTATCAGTAAAGGTAGAAAGATACAACCATATTTTCAGTAGTGATAATTACTGCAATCAAGCAGAGCGGACAGAATAATGGTAAAATGAAACGGACCTGAAACTATGTGCCTTATTAAAGCACACGGAACAAGTCGGCAGTTGGAAATGGCACAATTATTAACTGTGCACTTTGTACTGGAGCAGCGAACACAAACAGCCTAATAGTTTATAGGAGAAACTGGTCACACTGGAAAGGCAGATTACTACTAACAGTCTCCCACTGGCAAACTGTGCACAAACAAGGCCACCTAATAAAGTAGATATTATTATTATTGCCATTTATTCCCTTATACCAGGGGTCTCAAACTCGCGGGCCAACTGCAGCCCTTGGGACGCTAGTTTGCGGTCCCCGGGTCCTGCACTCCACCAGGCGTTTTTTTCGCCGATGGAGTGCTGGATCTGACACAGAGGGAGCTGACACTGGTCACAGGAGCCAATAGGAACCCGGGAGCACATGTGATCAGCGCTTCCGGGTTCCTTCTCCTCTAATGTGCCGCTGGCAGCAACAGTACGCGCTGCCGAACTCTGCTGGGGGGGTAAGTAAGACTCCCCCACCAAACCCCCCACAGCCACCCCTGACCC
>WMED01009891.1:0-16070 GCA_019650415.1 Pipa parva | reverse complement strand
ATGGAGGGTAGCTGTGGTTATGTGTTAAAGATCTTTTAAGCAGGCATCAAAAACGTTATGATTATTGGTTGGAATTTATGTTTAATAAAAGCTGCGGCCTATTTACACCCATTGGTTGGGAGGCGTGCCCTCTCCCAACCACATGACCACTGCCGGCCAATCAGAAGAGCCGTTGTCGGCCTTGAGCGTGGCTTTGGCAGCGCGCTCCGAGTCACAACAAGGCAGCTAAAGAGCCACACTTTCCGACCACTGCCATAGCAAATCCGCAACTGCGACAAATTTCCCAATGTAAAGTCATGACCACAACAATTTTACAGTTGTGACTGTGACAATACGTCAATAATACAATCGTGACTGCAGCAATATTTTCATTATAAAGACGCGACTGCAACAATAGCAGTCTATTGCAACTCTAGCTGGTGAATTCACACTTTAAAGGGATTTTTTCACTTCTCTCTGTTTAAACTACATACAGGGTGGTGCTGTATAAAGACTGAATTTGACTGACTTATGTTTCACCTGCTGCTCTCCAGGTATTAGAGTAGTACAAATATCAACACACCCATGCCCCAATTGTCCCTGATTTTGTGGAACAGTCTCTGTTTTCGGAGTCCTGTCCCATGGTCCCTGTACCAGTACCAGTTCTACCCACCGGTCCTCCACCCAGCCCAGTACATACTTCCTTGTATGTTACCACCATCCAGAATATAGTAAGTGGGGCCCACTGTTTCTTGACAGGTGCTGGTAATGTCATTAGTGATGTCACGGCACCCGCCCAACCAAAAATGGGGGAACGGCACTGTCCCGCTGTTCCTCCTGCTGGGTAGGGAGATATGACACTCCCACATGCAAATTTAAGGTTGATGTAAATCCTTCAAAGTATAATACTGCCCAATTCATGCGTACTGCCTATTTTAATATTTCCAGGACAAAAGCTACATTTTGAAATGATGTTATCACTTTCTATATAGACCCTTCTTCTTTGAAAGAGCCAGTTTATACTACACAACACCAAGAATCTACCCAACCAAAAGACTGACTTATCATTGAAATATTATTACTGGATTTTTCCCAACAATGATAGACAATATTGTAAATGAGAGACAGATTTGTAACATTTTTTAAAATCTCTTTTGTGCACAGAAAAAAATATAACAAAAACATGATATACTACACATGTTCAGACATAACCATTTCTACATTTGAGAAGTAATTACAAAAGAGTTATATATAGCCATAAATCTCTTTGTAGCAAGTTTTCATTACACTTGTTCTGAGGATTACAGAGCAGAAATTAAGCACAGGAAATTGTTTATATTATTGTTTTGCACAAGCAAAAGTATCCTGCGTATACAAAAGTTAAACTGGCAGAACTCTCATGGTTGTCTGAGGTGATTAACACTTGCCCTTTGTGGCCAAGAGACACTTTCTAATACAGTATGATTTACGCCCAGAGTGGAAGTAGCGTGGTTTGACGAACATGTAGAAAATCAAAGTGGGAGCATTCATGTGTTATACATTATTCAGCCTGAAAAACAGGAGAAAAGGTCAAAAACATACTTTTTCAACCTTTCTGCCCAGTTTTTGGGCAAAAAGATACTTTTCTACCTTAGTAAATTTTGTTCTTTATACCAGTAATATATTGCTATAGCCATTTTCAACTATTTATAAAGCTGTTCAAAAAAGCTGATTAAAAACCCATAAATCCTCTGCGTATTCCGGTTTCAACTGACCAAAATCTATCAATGTAGATCTTTTTCAATATTGACAATTTATTTTCAACCCTATATAAATCGGCAGAATCGTAAGTCCAGTGAAATGAAAAGTAAGGTCAAGAAGACTTCATACCCAGTCAAACAAATCGAAATGTAAAAATAGGCTTTATAAAAATTCTCCTATTAGTTAATGATCCAACAACATACAGGGGGAGGCTGTAGCTTGCAAAACTAGCAAGCAAAAATGCTCCAAAAGAGGAAAAGAACCATCATGAGGCAATCAATCAGCTTATCCTGGTTTAGAAAATGCAAAAATAGATTTATTGCACACATACATATAATTATAAATTGCTTTCTGTATTTTTTCACATAAAAAAAACATTTAAGTTACATAATGTTGTAGATGCTGACCTGTCACAGCATTGATCTAATGTAAAATATCTAAGTTGTATTCAAAGAGAATTTTGAGAACTTTAGTTTTCCAGAGTCATGTGAACATACGTATATTTTCCTGACACATGAGGAGTATCTGAACATCATGCTTATGTACCAGGATATCAAACTGTTTAATTTTTCCAGTTCTTTCACAATTTACTTTAACTCACAAATGTCTGCACACTGTTAATTCTAATTTTGCTTTACTGAAAATGTCACCTCATCTTGATTTGTAAAATCAGAAATGCTATGGGTGTCTAGCTCTACTTTTATCTTAATAATGCTGTAATTGACAGATGTTTGTTGAGTTTTAAGGACACGTATACATTTTATGTGGATGCTAATAAGGATTTACACTGAAGCATGAATGAAAGTTGAGATAGATACATTTTTCCTAACACAACTGAACATCAATGTTGTGCAAAAACAGAACAATGACCAGTGTCAGAGAAACACACTGGACTCCCAGGGCAATCTGTTGTGGTCCCACATAACACCTTAGAGTTGATGAAACCTGAGCCATGAACCAATATAGGAGTGCACTTCAGTTCTTTCTAAAGCAGTTTTCTTGTTTTACTGTAAAATACCCCCTGAGCCCATCAGTTCAACAATTGTTTTTCAGTCTAAAAGCTGAAAAATCCTTGGTCTACAGGAACACAACACACTGTTATAAGGAAGGGCCAGAAATTTAGTTTTTACTTTTGACAACTACATTTTAATTGTGTGGCTTATGCTCCAAAAAAATCACAAATATCATTGAGTAAGCCTCAAATGCCTGAGTAAATCTTTGCTAAATGTCTGTGGCAATCTATTGGACCAAAAAAATGTTTGTATTCAGCAGTCCTAAATTATAGAAACACATACATATTGTCAAAGTAGCTCCACCAACACATGTGCAAAAAAACTAAACAAACAATTCAGGGGTTTTGTGGGTAGTTTTGCTGCTAGCTGGAAGCACTAACTTGTGTAGCACTAGTAGGTCAAGTTTAAAGCAGTGACCTAATCTGTTCATTGTTCCAACCACATATGAATCATCAGTTATCCTTGCCATTTGTATATGGATGCTGTGCATATTGAAGAGGTGAAAGATTATCCCTGCTATGGAAATCCTCCTCTCTACCTTACTACACTTGAAAGATGTCATGTTACTGTAAACCACTTTATATACACGATTCCACATTTTCTTGCGTACCTACCCCTCTTAGCAACCAATGTTAGACCTTTATCATTTTCTCTACTCCACCCCCTCTTCTTTCTTACCTATCCCTCTTAGTAATCAATGTAAAATTGTTTATCTATGCAATAAGTTCTACTTAAATATGTGATGTTACAGTTAAACTAATGTACCACTGAAAATGAAAAATGAATAACAAAAACTAATGTACATTAGTTGTTTGTTAACATCAATAAAAATTTCGAATAAAAAAAAAAAAGAGGTGTCATGTTACTAAAAGTATTTTTGGTTTTTATCCCATTCTTTTGGTTCAGCTTCCGATCTTATCGAGTTATACTCTGTTTATAACATAAAGAAGCTCACTTCTTCAGAGAAACTGATGTTGCAAGGCAATAAATAAAGCCCATATACTATCCCTCAATGTTTTTCATGGGCCAAAAATAGACTGCCCATAATGATGGCATGACTAACAAATCATGATTTTAGTCCAAAGACTTTTTCACCTAAATGCAAGCAAAAGTTACAGAAATTTAGGCCAGGTAATACTGTTATTCAATAAATAGTCCTCGTGCAATAATGCGTTCAAAAAATTTATTATAGGAACATTTTGATAACATTTTGGAGGTCCCTGCACCATTTTGCCACGTTATCACCATTATTTCCAGTTTCACTGCACTTTGCAATTCAAAATGATTTATAAAGGGTCGAATATTGTTAAATATTGATCCACTTAACCTGACACACTTTTCAATATTTCCGCTGGTTTTCAACAGGAAAAGTGCTCTGACTTTGGCTAAGTGACAGGGCCATCTCCATAGGAAATAATGACTTTTCATCACACTAAACCAGGAGAACACTTTTTTGCAAAAAATGGTCAGAATGAGTTTAACTAATATCAGTAATAACTAGATATTAGCACTATTTAGTACAAATTTAAAATGGTCTAATTTTTATTCGACTATCATAAATATCCCCCTTAAAAATTAACTGAATTTGAAAAAAGGTTATTGAGACTGGAAATAATAATCTGTACACACATAGAGAAACAAGCAGTTGTCTGTACAAGCTCACGATATACTCGTGTATAAGTCGACCTCGTGTATAAGTCAAGGTCAGTTTTTGGGCCAAAAATTATGAAATTTGCTATGACCCTTGTATAAGTCGAGGAAGGAGTGGGGGGCTGTAAAGTGTGTGAGGAGCTGACTGATGGTAAAGCATTGTATGCTGGACAAACTTGCAGAGCTTCACTATGAATAGCAGAACAGCAACAATCAGCCATTCTTATTATGTTGTTTGTTGAATGGTAACATTTGCTTGCCTGAAAATTTGTGTCCATTGTAAGCCAGATATACTTTTACCCAAACCCTGACCTTGAGTTTAGTTCCATGTGGCTGGAATTAGACGCGTGCCCTAGGTTCGCCATCCCTGCTCTAGAGTGACCATATTCTTAATGGAAGCTGGAAACATGTGAGATATTTTGACTTTCTGTTGGACAATAAAATTATCCAAATTGTGATCAGGTTTTTCTCTTTCTTTCCCTAATTTTTATAGTTTCAAGAAGGAATTATCCAAAACAAAAGTACTGATAAACATTACCAGATCACTAAAGCCAAAAACTGACTGGCAGCTCAAACGATAGTCAACCACTGAGGTTTTAAACTAGCTAACAAGAGCACCAATGCACCATACTATACTAATTTATAAAGGCTTTGGAGGCCCTTAAGGATACCAGTTAGTCTATTCAGTTCAACAGTGTGCATGTGGAGCCTCTCTATCTTCCAGAGCGCAAATTATATATTTTCAGTAATGACCTGGGAAACAAACAGGGCTCCAGAGGTAGGCAAAAGAGGGAAGGATTACTCAATCCACAGTGAAAATAGAATGAAGGCAGTGTAGAAAATGCTGGGTGCCCCAGAGTCCAATGCTCAAACAACCGATGCAGTAAATCAATAGCTCCGGCACTCCAGAAGTAAAATCATCAAAGTCTAATGAAAATCAATTAAAATCCAAGCATCTTGGGTGAACAAAGATATAAAAACAAAAGAAATGGCACCCCCTAATGCGTTTTTTGTTTCAGGCGCTTAAGTCATAATTTTTGCAAGGAATATAGAGACAAAATACTTCAATGAAGTAAGGTACAGCAATTAGCTTGTTAGCTAGTTTTAAACACTGAACCCTGACTGGAATTTAAATTGTTGGGCTTTAGTGCTCCTTTAAGTCATAATACACTGCAATACTTTTTGGCACAAATATTGCAAATACTTGCAATTTTAACCTGCAGCTTAACAGCAGGTGTATTACATGCTGGGCTGCTATATACATAGTAACATAGTTTATAAGGCTGAAAAAAGACACAAGTCCATCCATGTCAGTCTTCTTAAACAGTAGAAAAACACTTCTATGTTGATGCCCCCTAGTTATAACCTCACTGTTCTTACAGTAAAAAACCCCCTTCTATGTTAGCGCAGAAACCTTATTTCCTGTAGACGCAGAGGATGCCCCCTTGTTATACTTACAGTTCTTGGTATAAATAGATTGTGGGAGAGATCTCTGTACTGACCCCTAATATATTTATACATGGTTATTAGGTCACCCCTTAATCTTCTTTTTTCTAGACTAAACAAGTTGAATTTTGATAATCTTTCTTAGTTCTCTAGTTTTCCCATTACTTTTATTATTTAATAGCCTGCCTTTGGACCCACTTAAGCTCATCTACATCTGTCTAATGCACTGGTGCCCAAAACTACACAAAATATTTCATATGTGGTTTGAGGAGTTCTTTGTAAAGTGATATAATTATGTTCTTGTCATGTGCATCTATGTCTCTCTTGATGCACTCTATGATCCTATTTGCTTTGGCAGCTGCTGCTTGCCACTGGTTGCTACAATTAAGTTTGTTGTCAGCTAAAATTCCTAAATCTTTTTTCATGTCTGCAACTGCTCCATAGGCAACCATATTCCATATCCTGTTCCATATACAACTTTATAATATCTCTATATGGATGTGAATGCAACTCCTATCCAACAACATAAAGATGAATGGAGATATGATTGCAGATGGTTTAAATTGCATTACGTCAAAGTTGCAGTACTCTGCAGCTTTTCCTGACACTTTGATTTCAAAAATGTATGTTTTTTAAAAAACAAGTTACCAGCAAACATTATACATTTCTTGACTTTCATTACCTAAGAGAATCCAAACAAAATGCTCTCTTTTCTGCTTTAATTTTATAACATTTGTATGTGATTTGCCAAATGATTTACTCCCAGAGGATATCTGAGGTTATGCTGTATAATGTGAAATGAATAACATAAAGACTAACTTCAAAAAAAAAAAATTATATAAATCATACCCATCCACCCTGCTCCTGGATCCAATTCTGCAAATGAAGATTTAGGTATTCTGTCATCCATCCCACAATGGAGTCCACCAGAGGTGACATTTCGCGATTAACACTCTCCACGCACATGACACCACCAAACTCAAAAAAAGCTACAATTCTTCCCCAGTTTACACCATCATGAAAGAGCTCCTCAACCACTGTAGCAAAACGCAGTCTTACAGTAGAAGGGGTTAAGTGCAGAAGCCCTGAGATCTGCCTAAAATCTTGCTGATATAGACGAGAAAACTCATCTCCAGCTCGGCTTAAGGTTTGTAGGAGTGCTGGGGGGACTGGTTGTAAAAGGGCTTCATTACCGTCATTATGGCCATCAACTGCTGCTAGGTTTGAATCTGAGTCAACATTAGAATTTCTCTGAACCATATTCAATTCAACTGCTGGTAAAGCAGCAGGTACATTGTCCAAAAAAGTAGCTGGGGTATTACTTGGGGTTTCATCATTTAAGCAAGCAGCAGCAAATGTAGGTAAAGCCAGTGGTTGTCCACTTAAATCTGCAGAAGCAGCAGGCATTTCTCCATCATCAGAGTAATTATTAATAGCAGCAGATGCTTGAGGGTGCTCAGTGCAGACCTGTTGCCTTCCCTGTTCCCATTCATATCCCCTCTGAGACAGCTTATAATGGATGTATTTGACCACAATGTCCCGGTGATCATAGCCTCTTCTCCTTGGATGATCCATATTTTCCAGGGAATGACAGTAGAAAACTGGTTAAAAATAAATGCCAATTATAAAAAAAATTACCCCACTCTTTAATAAGCCTATGTAGATTTTATACTTTAGTTGCTGAAAGCAAAAGGTCCTACTGAAGCTTTCATTCTTTGCTCTATTAAGTTCTCCCCCTCCTCCTACAGCTTTAATGAAATTCCCCTCCTGAAGGTGCTTTCATTGTTAGTTGCTTAAATTCAAGGGGCATTCCCTTCTTGATCCTGAAACAAAAAAAAAAAACAGTTTTTGAGTAGTGTGTGGGGTTTCTATGTGTCACTGACAAGTTTCACATGCATTAGTATAGGGTTTGTGCTGATGCACAGACAATCGAAATAGATGTTTTTTCAGTTAGACTGAACCATATAACATAATGAAATACATTCAGAAAAAATGTATAGAACCCACAAGTCTATATATATATAAACTAGTATTAGCCGAGATATATATGTTCAACACCTAGGAGCACTCCCAGCTAAAACTGCCTGGATGCTTTATAGTAACAGAAACATGCTCTGCATTAAACATGATTTATTTCAGAAAAGTCCTTCTAAGTGCTCAGCTACATGTGTGTATATATTTAGACAAAAAACATATATATATACACACACACATATATATATATATATATATATATATATATATATATATATATATATATATTTTTTTTATATATAAAATACATTGACTTTTTTCCTTGTTATTAAACAATAAATTGCAATGTCTACATGTACATAAAAACAAAAATAACCTCCAATGTTTAAAAAAAAAATGTATTAAATATACTTACTTGTTATCCCAAATAAGGAATTCCCTATTCATTTGAATCCATGAAATAAGTTCCAGATATGCTGAGGGTATATTGACTTAAATCTCAGGGGGAATTAGATGCATCAGTGAAACAGTCCAAACATCATATGAGCATCCTTGTGTAGCAAATGCTTTTGAAGCCACACAAGCAACCCATAAGCATCAAGGAAAGCCAAATGCAGTTTTTCACCTCTAAACTGAGATCTTGCAGCAGACTGTTCACTCCCATTAATTCATACACCACATATGCTGTTGAGAGGCAGCAAAAAGTATTTTTCTCTCTCATCTAATCCAACACAAGAATAATCTCTGTATAGTAAGGGATATCCTAGTAGATTGCAACAAAATAGACAATGAAATAGAAGAGGTTTTTGTGTGTATTATTTAGGATTTTTAAATGTCCTTCCTGCCTTCATCTTCCTTCAGTGTTGCACACAGCGTGGCTGGCTGGAGGCGGGACACTTCTTGCCCGCTGTGCTGTATCCTCTTGCCTTACTATAGTACTGAAATCCTTGTACTTCTGGGCAGACTCAGACGATTTCCTTCTTGTCAAGTGCGCATGCCAGTAGAGGAGGACTGCCCTCTACAGGGCATTAGTCCCTACTGTTCACAGAACATAAGCAAATATCAAAATATTTTATTTGCCAATTAAATCGTTTTCACTGTACAGGGTAAAAATGACACTCACCAAACTTATGATTTTTCTCTATACTTTAAAACTAGTGCAAATTCTCATAGTTAAAATATAAGAGTCAAAGTAACTTCTCAATGATAAAGGTGAATGGCTAATAAAATAATATCATGACTAAGGCTAGCATATTGCAGTAATACAGAGACAAATAAATAATGTATAAGATCTTTTTGCTATAATGGGTATGAAAATAAATAGCAAACATTTTTCTTTTCAAGCTTAGGCTGGATTCACATTAGCTGACTTTCAGCTGCGTTAGAAAAACAGTATACATTATTTCCTTTGTGTTTTGCACCATAGATAAAAATGAGCCTAATTTAAAAAAAAAAAAGACTGTGAGTTATCTTACCTGAATGCTAAAAACAGGTCCTGACAGGTTCACTTTAATCAATATTTCTAACAGTAATTAGATTGTAAGCTCTACGGGGCAGGGACCTCCAACCTCTTCTGTCAACCACAGCCCGGCACTTAAAGTGAAGTATCCTTGTGATATTATACTTGTATTGTATAATGCACTTTTCCCATGTCTGTATCATATTTGTATTGCTGAATTGTACAGCACTGTGTAAATTTGTCACACTTTATAAATAAAATTATACATACATAGATAATGACATGTATTTTTAAAATCATATTTTTTTTATTCATTAGCCATCAAAACAAAAATCTTGAGGTTTGTACAAAGAAACCTTACTGTAATTTATACATAAACATGTATCTAGTAGAGTAAATTTATCACTACTGAAATTGCTGATCTAATCACTCAGTGCTACTTAGAACTTGTTTATAGCTTACTGATTTAGGAACTACTTGGTAGGTTTGTGATTTGAACTCACTTCCATTTTACAGATCAAAAACATCTAAAAATTAGAGATACTCATTCAGTGGCAAATATACACCTTAGGAGCTAATAGACACAGAGTGCATTGTTCCTAAAGCCACACCCACTGATTCACAATTCCCCTTTAGGTAAATAACCACACACTAAATTACACTGTGAAATGAAGTGTTGCATGCTTCATAAAGTTTTAAGTAAAATTGAATCATAAAAGTCAGGTTAAAAATGTGAATATTTAAAATATTTCTTAGTTAGACTTTATGCCCCTGATTTCCCACTACCTATTTCACTGAGCCATCTATAGGGAAATTTTAAACTGTTCACATCCCATTTACTTTTAACAAAACCAAATTTGATTCCCCCTGCTGCAGGTGCACACTGATCCAATCTTAAAAGGCAAAAGTTTTAACTGAATGTCAGCCAGCCTTATTGCACACTTCTCTTTCAAAGGCTATTGATCCGTTTATTTTAAACCATCACAGGTTTAATAAAAATCCAACGTCTCCACAACTACTGATGAAGGGAGTCTCAGCTCCCCTGAAATGTTTCATTTTTGTTTTACCTGTGATGGTTATAATAAATGGACTGATTTTCATTGCAAGAGCAGCATGTGGTCCCATTCCTTCTTTTATCTTAATCCATTTCTGATAATGCCTGCCATATCACTCAGGGATTTTTGTATCTGTCTATTAATACTCTATTTAAAAGGAAGGAGTGTGTTGTACAACCTTGAATTAGTCAGTCTTATTGCTGCAGTTCCAAAACCATTTAAATATTTACAATTGAATACACCTGATGCAGCACAGGAGGAGGACTCTTTATAGGCAAAAGCACTAATTTTAGTGTGCTCATTTTTACAGTAACAAAACAGCAAATATTTTATTAATGAATCGGTTTATTATCATATTGCAGCTTGCAATCTCTTTTCCTCTCCAGAGTACAGGGGATATACATTTTTGTGTAGGAATTTGAAAGGTATGTTGCTGGAAGAAGCTTGTCCCTGATCAATAAGTAAAGGCATCATATGGTTTTCATACACAATATATACAGTAGCTTTTTAGGATTTTTCTAAATACCTAGTTATAGGTATTAAGAAAGTACTATTTTAAATTATGGGCTATTCTTCAAGCTGTTATATTAACAACAGTGACCAATCCCCTAGGCCTAGGGAATTACATTTGTACCTTTATTTGGTAGGGACTTACTGGGTCTTAAAAAAATGAGGAGCACATTTATTATCACTACATACGGTAAATGAACATGTCTAAAATACAGTATATAAAGGAGTATATTAACCAGATCAAACAATGACTCAAAAAATGAATTAATTGTTGTGGTCAGATTAGAATACAGACTCTAACCATCTGTAATCTGTATAACATAGTCAGCAGAAATCTTGCATTGGACATATTTCCCTGATGACTTCATACTACAAAATAGTTCCAATGTGCTCTACAGAATTTTATGTACTTCTTACAATATATTTCAATTAACATTAATAAATAAAGGGAGACTAAAGTCCTCTAGATACCCCATAGTTCACTTGGTAGTCTAAAATATGCTTAATAGCGACTTGACTTTTCTAGCAGCTGTTGCTATTATGTGTATATCCTTCTCTTTTTCGATACTTCCAGCATCAGTTCTCCTTTTCTACCACAGCTGAAACATCCAATGCATTGTTACAACACTACTAGCACTTCATGAATGAGTTCGCTGGTGATCCTGAGCTTTATCTTAGTGCCAAGATAAAGAAAAGAAGATGATTTACAACAGGCATTGGAAAACCACTAGTAAGTAGATTATAAAGGTACATTTTTTGGTTTTTGCCTTTAAAGGGGTACTAAAAGTCTAAAACAAGATAGACTTATTAAAAACCTTACCAGTTATAGAGTTGGTTTGCTACAGTCACAGCACAAGCTGTGCTGTAATTAGCCAGCACCCGATGCATCTTCACAGCACTGGCTAACTAAGAAGCAAGCGCAAAGTTCCTCCCGACTTGTTTCACCATTGGTGATAAATGGATGAAACATAATCACGTTCCTTGTGGGGGCCAATGAGAACACTTCCAGCAACGAGTGTGATGATGTGTGAGGCTGGTGAAAAAAGTAGGAGGAGCTTCTGCACTGGTTTCTCTGTCAGCCAGCATGCTATGAAGAATCATCAGGTGCCAGCTAATTACAGCACAGTTCATGCAGTTGCTGTAGGGAATCAATAGTATAATTGGTAAGGTTTTTAATAAGTCTATCTTGTTTTAGACCAGTGGTGCCCAACCTACTGCCCATGATGCGGTGCTATCTGGTGTAGAGAAACATAAAACGAGGTACTCTGAGAAGGGGTGCCCAATGCCTCCGTATCTACTCCTGACGAAGCGGATAAGCAAAACGCGTTGAATGGAGAGGACAGTGACCGGAGGAATTGGGCATGCCTTCTCAGAGTACCTCGTTTTGTGTTTATCTACACCGGACTTTATTGACAGCTTTTTAGCTGATTCTACATGTGTTCAGACGCACACATGCTTGTGAGTATGCCTACTATTTTAACTTTCGATTTTTGAAATTAAAAACAGAATTACACTATTATAGCTTTCTCTTTGTCCTTGAGCATCCTTCCATTTGACACCTGCGTATTTACATTGTGATAAATTGGGATGAAATCAATTGACATCCATTGAAAAGATTGTTACTACATGCTTTCTGGTCTCTACTATCTGGTGAGTGCATGATTTGAATTGTTTTCACCGAGAGTGAAAAATACACGTCATTGTGTTACACAGTTAGCATTCCTCACTGCACTATTAACTGGGTCGTTTTGGTCTTTAAATATTTTAGCACTATCTAATTTGATATCACATTTAATGCACTATGTAGCGTGCATTTTTTTGCACTTTCCTCATATTCAGGTTTTTTTGGATACTTCTACGAAGAAGTTGAGAAGCGGACTCCTTGGAGGAAGCAGCAATAAGGACTCTTTTGAAATAATTGATTTTGGACTTTGATATCTGGAGCACTGCAGTGTGCATTGTTTTTTAGCTTAGGTGCACTTTAAATGTTGTATATTGCTGAACGTAGAGGAGTAGCCATGAAAGATATTTTGTACTTGCATTTGCCTGGTTCTTCTTTGCCAGCAGAACAGTGTTGCTGTATGCCTGAAACACAGACTCTCTCTAACACCGCGACAATATTACCATAATCTTATTGTCCTCTGCTGGGCTGCTAATGTATCCTGCTTTTAGTGGAGTGGATTTTCTTTGTCAACAAATTTTCATAAGCGCTTTTTCCCTGCCTTTTTTACTATTACAAAATAAATTTGAATAAATGAGTTTGCAAATGCAGAGCATTTTTTACGCCGTGTGTGATCACAACTGTTAAATTTATATTGATACTAATCTAGTCACATAAAATATACTGCATTCCATATGCTCAAAGAAATAGCACAGATAGTGTTCTAGTGTAATACGCTCTCAACTAAACGCTAATGAGACTGCTTTTCTTCCATTAGCATTGTTCTCTACAGATTTTCCCTAGCGTCTATTCTGAGCGTATTTGTTCTCTACAGATTTTCCCTAGCCTCTATTCTGAGCGTATTTGTTCTCTATAGATTTTCCCTAGCGTCTATTCTGAGCATATTTTCGCCAAAGATTTTTTTTTTAAAATACACAGTGCACAACATGCTAGTTTGAACCTAGCCTTAAATAAGACTTAGGGGTTATTCATCAAAGTCAGAACAGTCTCGTATACGCCCATATTTATGTCTATTCGCGAATTCTCCAACTCCGCTTATTGAACAATCTCTACAATGTGATGAATTTGTGACCAATTCTAATGTTTACTCCGTCGCAGACTTACGGAACTCTTCGCATCAATTTGCGTGCGCAGGTAATTTGGTTATTCAGCATGCGACAGATTCTGTTGAAGTGGCAGATTCTGCAGTGCGTACTGCTCAGAATTCACCTGTTTGCCTTCACCGCAAAAGAGTGGAGAATTGAGGGGTTGATGGCAGGGCTCCAATGTTGTGTAAGGCGACTATTTATTCAAAAGTAACAATTGCAACTGCGACTAAATTAGTCTACTATTAAACATGAACTAGGCACAAGGTGACATAAAAAAATAAGTATTTTTCACTTATATATAGTTAGTGGGATATGATGAGACTGATGTCACTGCCCTTCACTGGAGGAATTCTCCTCACTCCGCATGACTTCTCATCCTACTATACTGTGACTGACTACGCTGCACTTCGCATGTGATGGCGTCTGACGCTGTCTGCTGCTTCATGAATAAGAGGAAGCAAATTCACGACTTTCTAATCGTACTGATGTGAAAAGACGCGGAGACACTATGAAAGTAGAATTCGGACTTTGATGAATAACCTGGGGGAGATAAATTAACTTACTGACTTTTTTCCTACAAGTACCTCCTTCTAGATCCAGCTGCTCTTCTTTATGCTGATCCCAACAACACAGTCCAGTCACAGCTCTTCCTCTTTACCACTGATGCACGTAAACACATCTAGTTCACCCTCTGATGTGGCAAAGTCAAACAGGTGAATTAGGAGCACTACGCCTTGTCGAATTCATTACTACAACTGGCTCTGCCATTTGCTGAATACATTAAGTACCTGTGCATGCACATGCAAAGTAATAGGAAGAGCTCCATAAATCTGCAACTATCGTAGTCACCCGAAATAGATGCGTGTTCACTATGTTGCAGAATTTGCTCAATACTATTGCTATTCAGCCTAGTCACTAAAGCCCTTAGTGTACAGCTACTGTTATATTCCTGTTACAAACAAGCAACCAAAATGCTCTAAGAGCATCATTGGGAAATACTGTAAATGTTACTCTGAACTGCCTGATCATTAGCTTTGGCTAGAAACCATGGTTAACCATAACCATGAGATTTAGTTAAAAACTGTGATTCCTAAGGTCTAACCATCCCTAATGCACCTTTATCTAGTAGTGAAGGTACTGGGTCATTTCTCCCCCTCTTTATATTTTGCCACTCCTAAATAATTTCAAAATTTGGAAACATTTTCTATCCATATTTAACCCATGTAATGTCTCTTGTTTTACAAATGATCGTATGCAGGTAATTATTTATGTATAAGGGTATCTCATCACTGCGTTTTCTTCAGGACTTCCCCTGCTAATGTTTCCAGCAGCGATACTCAGCATCCTTAACCTCACTCATTGAAAAAAAAAAAATCAGTTTGAAATTTAACTCCACAGAAGGAGGAGGAGGTTTTCCTACAACAAAAGTTCCCTCATGTGGGATCTGAGAGATCAGTTGTTATAAAGCTGACTGAAATGTGCCTTTTCCCACTGTGTCTGTGGATAAAGGATGTGGGTGGATTAAGGATGTGGGTGGGTTGGTGGGAGGAATAATACAGTGATTTGCAATAGGATGAAGATTTCGGCACTTCTCTCACTTCATCCCACATACTGAGGTAAACAGAGAAGGGCAGGCCATGGGTGGCCTGATCATTTCACTTGTGGGTGGCGTGAAGACATGTTGTGATATAATATCATAACAAACCCACCCACTCAGCATGTGTTTCTGTAGCTGGTGCAGCACTTACATACATCATCTATTCTAATCCACAGGGAAGCCTAGGGTACTGGTCAGACATATTACACTGGTTTATCTCAAGGTCACTCATACACAGGCTCTGTAGCAAAGCCAAAATACTGTACAGCCAGGCAGGCAGCTTCACCCAGCAGCGTACACTGAGATATACAACCAGCAGCGCATACTGACATATACAACCAGCAGCGCATACTGACATATACAACCAGCAGCGCATACTGACATATACAACCAGCAGCGCATACTGACATATACAACCAGCAGCGCATACTGACATATACAACCAGCAGCGCATACTGACATATACAACCAGCAGCGCATACTGACATATACAACCAGCAGCGCATACTGACATATACAACCAGCTGCGCATACTGACATATACAACCAGCTGCGTATACTGACATATACAACCAGCTGCGTATACTGACATATACAACCAGCTGCGTATACTGACATATACAGCCAGCTGCGTATACTGACATATACAGCCAGCAGCGTATACTGACATACAGCCAGCAGCGTATACTGACATATACAGCCAGCAGCGTATACTGACATATACAGCCAGCAGCGTATACTGACATATACAACCAGCAGCGTATACTGAGATATACAACCAGCAGCGTATATTGAGATATACAACCAGCAGCGTATATTGAGATATACAACCAGCAGCGTATACTGACATATACAACCAGCAGCGTATACTGACATAT
>WMED01009890.1:0-16070 GCA_019650415.1 Pipa parva | reverse complement strand
TGTTAACGAGCAGTTGGACAGGTGTACCTAATAAAGTGGCCGGTGAGTGTATATATATTACTTCACCCATGTAGTAAGGAGCAGGTTTAAAGTTAAGCGATCTGCGAGATACAATCATACTATGGTAATATTAGCTGCTGCTTTGAGTGAGTGCTTTGGAGACAAGTTAAAAGTAACATACATAGTAACCTATATTGTAAGACCAAAACCCACATACTGTAAGTCCATACAGCTTAGTCTATTATACTGCATTGTAGACCCAGAAAAAGTAAAAAAAAAAAAAACTGAGGCAAAATCCAATTAACTTCATCTTAGGGAACGAGATCCCACCACCAGTTATCTCATACCCATAACTTGTAATATTCCCACACTTAAGAATGACACCCAGATCACATTAAGTAAATTCACCATGACAACTTCCTAAGACTGGGAGGTCCGCAGTCTCTATGCTCTTACAGTAAAGAACCCTAAAGAACTCACTTCTATGTTAATGCAGAAACCTTCTTTCCTCCAGGTGTAGAAAATGGCCTATCATTATACTTATAATACTTAAGGTACGCAGATAATGATATCATTGACCCTTGATATGTTTCTACATGTTTTGGTTTTTTTTAACTTAATCCTAAGCCTTTTCCAACATAAATAACAGCACTTTAAATATGCTTTCTGGGTAATTTAGTCCTTCTATTTCATGTATTACTTTAGTTGCTCGTTTTTTAACCTAATCAAGCTCTATCGCTCTACTGTACAATGGTGCCCAGAACTGTACACAATATTCAGTTTGCGGACTAGCTATAGTGAATTGTAAAGTAGGAGATCTACATTCCTATCATGTGTATCTATGCCCCTCTCTGATGCACTGCGTAGTCCTATTTCCCTTGGCAGCAGCTGCTTGACACTGGTTGCTACAGTTAAGAATGCCAAATAAAATTCCTAAGAAATTTCCTATGTCAGAGTTATCCAGCCTTTGTACATTTAGTAAATAAACCTGATATTTATCTTTCCTCCTTTTGTGTATAATCTTACATTTATTAGTGTTAAACCTCATTTGCCACTTCTGTGTTGAAACCTCCAACTTCTCCAGGTCCATTTGCGTTATTTACTTTACACAGTTTAGCATAAAATATGTTATATTTTACTATGCAATCCCTCAACAAAGTCATTAATGAATATATCGAAGTGAACAGGCCCCAAAACCAACCCCTGGAGTACCCCACTATTAACAGTGACCCAATGTGAGTCTGTACCTTTAATAACCATCTGTCTTTGCTGATTTCTCATAATGACATAATTTACTTTGTTCCTTATAGTTTATTAAGTGCTTCCTCACTTTTGTCTCCTGTTTCTCTTTTATTACCATAAGCACCTCACACAATAAATAACTGACGCCTTTAAACATGTAAGGGCATCTCTAAGCTGACAGAATTTTACCTCCCTGAATTTAAGTGTTTTTGTGGCCCAAATATTCCTATTAAAAGACCTTAGCTATTGTTACAAGACCATTGGTTTATATAATGTATAGCAGCTCATCCCTTCTCCCTCTAGTTGGGTCCTGCTGCAGTCATTTAGTAAGCTAATAATGGTCTTCTCTCATTGAAGATTTCAGTTTTACCAATTTATACCTGGGTGCTTAAAGTCCCCACTAATAATTACGCCATAAGCCATCTCATCTAATTGCCTTAGTAATCAACTGTGTTCGAATTTTGTTATGTATGATAGCAGGTTAATCCTTCCATGTATTTTCACATATAGGAAATTTATCAAAGTCGAAAATGGTTTTTCACAGCGTAATACTGGAGAAGCAGTGTTCATTTGATTATGCCAACATCGACTATTTACAAATGCTATTTTCATAATGCAGAAAATCACTTTTTTATGCATTTTTTTTACATGGAAAAGTTATTTTCCATCCTGTAAAAATCTGCAAAAAGCTTGATAAATATCCTCTGAGAGACTCCACGTGTTCGCTTGCAACGGTAAACACTTACTTTACAGCTGATCTGAATTTATTATCAATTAGAGAATCGAACGAATTCAAATCCAGGAGGAGCATGGAAGTTATCCCTACAGTACTTGTAAAAAATCTTATCTTTGAAGTAGAATTCTGCATTTTTACAGCTTTGTGTTATTTTTTTCACTTTGCTAATTGCGGCCATAGTTTTATCTGTTAAGAGGAACCCCCTCCCACCTCCACTGCATTCCATGGAACTTTAGAGAATACATATTCAACTGCCATAGAAAATTCAACAAAATTAACATGAAATAAACCCCCTCCAGATTAAAATATAGAAACTATTAATTATTATAGTACCTATAAAAGCATTCAGGGCATTTCCGTTTGGTGTTTAATAAAAAAAAAAAAAAGACCCTGCATTATAGGAAATAAATAAACTAGATGTGAAGTTTATTTTCTCTGAGACTTTTTCTTTCAGTCTGTGAGATTCGGTTCCCTTTCTGTGTTCTGTTAAATTGAAAAGACCACACACACTATGTTAGTGGAAAATGCTCCACAGGACTGGACACAGAATGTCCAGCCAGCTTCATTAAGTTCCCGCTGATGCTGTCTAACAGCAAATGAGACAACAGTGATGTTTGAAGGACTTAAATGACCTAATAGATAAATAGAAATCACATGTTTAAGACTGGAAACATCATCCTGTATTACATGGTAATTTTAGCAACGAAAAACAATCACAGTCCTTTAATATTTACTTCATGGCTGGGTTCACACAAGCGTATTAGGCTTCGCGCATAAAACGCTAGTGTGAAAAAAAAAAGAAAAAAGAACAATACACTGAGCGTATTTTTCTTTTGAACTTACCAGCGACAGTGTGACCTCTCCCTCGGCGTTCACATCACATCCTGTGTGGTCGAATTTTGGGCACAGCGTATAATATGCCAGCCAAAATGCGTCACACAGCTTTCCGGACCCAGCGTATGCGCATCATACGCTAGTGTGTCTGGAACTATGTGAGTAGCATTGGCTTTCATTGAGCCATATATATTTTTTTTCACACCAGCGTATTATGCGCTGAGCATAATACTCTAATGTGAACCTAGCCTAAAAGTTTTATTGGTGAGTTGCTCCCCATCATCTTATCATGATTTAAAGGTGTCAGTGTAAACAATCCTATAAGAGCTAATGAAAATGAACAACAGACTTGCTGGCATGCCCCCTCTGACCTGGCCCTGCTGTGTATGTTGCGCTGGTAGACTCGGAGAGGCTCACTCATGTGCATTCAAAGGCTGTGTTATTGAAACAGCAGACACAATGGGGAGGTGGTCCTAAGCTGCTGCAGTGGCAATTCTTTGTTTCATTGTGAACCAATACCAGCTGCAGGTCCTCTAAGGGTTATTCATCTAAGCACAGGCTGGCTGTCATTTAGCATATTTCAAGGACAACAGAATCTGCCTTATATAAAGATTAATAGAGTTGCACACACTTGTATATGTTCAATCTAGGAGTTTCATTCAGACTTCCAGAGCAGGGTTTTAGGGACCCCCTTCTTTAGTTGCATAGAGGAATCGATATCCCCAAAAATGTTGCATTCTTTTGTTATGAAATTGTGAATAAACCTTAATCTTCAGTTTGGTTCTTGCATGTAGAATGCATTGGAGGCAACACCTCTAAAAAGACAAGGTTAGTGCAGAGGAAAGCTTCTATGTAGTGTCCTCTAACTATCTAACCCTGCTAACTGACTGAAGAGGGGTCCCGTGGAGGTGGTCCCTAATAGAAAATCACTATAATTATATCTTTTTTCTCTGTCCAAAGTCTGCCCTGTTCACATTTTGTCATATAACATCATAATGATTTGGTGATATCAATGCAATAGAATTTTGGAAGGAAAACCTCCATCAAAAATGGACATACTAACTAGAGATGTAAACAGATCATTCATAGAAAGATGAATAGTTGTTACAGTAGAAACCATTAAATTCTGATGACTCTGAGTCTAAATTTACAAGAACCTGACACCAGAAAAGAGTAGCAGATGTTCCTAACTGGACAGAATTATAAATCAAAAACCAGATCCATTGTCCATTCCATCCTTCATTATTATAGTGAACTTGACTTGAAGGAAAGTCTTTCTTTCAGGAATATCTTGGAAATAGAAGAGCCAGCCTCTAATCACAACGGAGGACAAATACTGTTCGGAACAGACGGTTATCTGTACATATTCACAGGGGATGGAGGAAAATCTGGGGATCCCTTTGGAAAATTTGGAAATGCGCAAAACAAGTAAGTCCATGCTAATAGAATAACCACAGCAGTATCTGCTAAATTTATATATGGAGCTCTATTTTTAACTAGCTACCTACTGGAAACCAAAAAGTTTATTGAGAGAAATAAATGCAATTTTGAGGCTACAGATTAAATACTATTGCATTATATTACCAGAGGTAATATAAGGTATATGGTATAATGGTATAATTACCATTATCTTCCCTTTTTTGTTAATAATTCTGTTAATCAACTAATTTGCTTTTGTTCATTGATTCTTACTTCTCTTACAAGGAATGTCCTACTGGGTAAAGTACTTAGGATAGATGTGGATGGGACGAATATAAAAGGAAAACCATATGGTATACCACCAGATAATCCTTTTCTGTCTGATCCTAATGCCTCTCCAGAGGTCTATGCCTATGGGGTAAGAAATATGTGGCGATGTTCAGTTGATCAAGGAGATCCTGTCACTGGAAAAGGGAAAGGGAGAATATTCTGTGGTGATGTCGGTCAAAACAGATTTGAAGAAGTTGATATTATCATTAAAGGAGGCAACTATGGATGGAGAGCCAAGGAAGGCTTTGAGTGCTTCGATGTGAAGCTTTGTCAGAACTCATCTCTAGGTAAGGATTATGTAAGTGCCAGCATTATTGTATTGATCAATCGGTATGGCAAATAATTTTGTATTTCTTTGAAGTGCAGAGTACAGAGAGCATCCAGTGGAACTAGAGGGCTTTCAGGGGAGAGCTAATAAAAATGTAAATAAAAGGAAGATTTTAGTTTGTTCCAGATATTATTTATTATTATTAGTATTATTAATAGCACATGCAGATAAGATACCCTAAAGACGTGACTGTGACAGTAGCAACCTATTGAGACTGTCTTTGTCTGGCAAATTCGCACCTATATGCAACAATTCGTACTTTAGTGAATGACCCCCAGAATCCAGGATCAAGAGTGAAATTTGCCTCCGTTCTATAACTTTCTGGAATCTGATTTCAGAATTTTTCTTTCTCTGGAGAAAACTGCATAATCCATGAAACTTTTATTGAGGTTACAGCAACTCTATGGTTGGTCCTTATTAGACCATAAGTAAACTAGATCTTAACTTCAGGATACATACTAACAGAAAAGTTGCTGAATTTCCTCTTGTGTGCTATAAATGTTATTTAAACTTATTAAAAAGAAAAATAGAAAAAACTTTGTTTGGATTTTATCTGTTTCAGATGACATTTTGCCAATATTTGCATACAGCCACCAAACTGGTAAATCTGTAACTGGAGGCTATGTCTATAGAGGCTGTGAATCCCCAAATCTAAATGGACTCTATATTTTTGGAGACTTTATGAATGGGTAAGGATGTGGAGATAAAAATAAAGAAAAAATATCATCACAGCATGAAACAAGGATAATAGAAGATGTATTAAGTGAACAAATACCCCAAAACTATTTTTTCATTGTTTTTTAATTTTTATCTTAAAACATTTTGTCTGATATATTATTACTATTTACTGATATTCTTCTCATACCTTGTAATTACCAATGAATGAGAGTTCAGCTTTTAAGACGGGGGTGGGGTTATGTGGTTTGATGGGAATTGGGTTTCATGGGGGGGAGTAAGGGGTGGAGTTTGGGGAGAGTAAGGGGTGGAGTTTGGGGGGGATAGGGCAGCTCTTCGGAGAACTTAAGGGTTTCACTAGAGACCCAGTGTTATTTGCTACTTTATGGACCCATTACTTACCTTGGAAAGGGCCAGTGTGCTACCAGAGTGTTTTAATTAAAAAAAAAAAAACAATTAAAAATATAATTGATATTGTAAACCTGTTTGTAAAACTATTGAGGGTAAACTTATCCAAAGGACCTGTTTAACACACATCAGCTCTAATGACAACATTTTGGGAGTTCTTCTTTCTTCTTAAGCCTTAATCCTTCATCAGAGGAAGGAGGTTCAGAGTTTCTGAATTGTTTTAATTTAACAGATGGGATAATCTTCTCAACACTGAACAAAAAAGCTCGCTCCATTTCAAAATTGTTTGCAGTGCCAACAACTGTAAATCTTATGAATACATATCCACACAAATATGAATTACATTTAGCTGTTTGTCACATGAGGAAATATTTTTACCCAAGTTCTTTTATGAATATGTATAAATGTTTGTGTGTGTCTGTGGGCGGGGACTGTAGTCTCTGTAGGCTCTTCTTTGAGAGCTTTCCTTGCCTCAGACAAATGTGTGGAGAGAAAAGATAGGTCTATATCTTGAAGTGTCTCCATTTGTTTGAGTAGGCATTTAAGATAGGCCTTTTTTTAGTTACTGAGGATGGTTTGGATTGCAGCAGAACAAATTGAAATAGAACAAAGACTCATATGGCTTAGTGTATGCCACACAAGTAGGTTATCTCATATGGCTGGAAGCTCTGTGGGGCAGGGACCTCTATCCTCTTGTTTCAGTCATGGCCTGGAACTTAGAGTGATGTATCTTCTTGATTATATGCTTGTAATTTACTTCACTTGTTGCTTGTTACGAACTTTTCCCTTGTCTGTATTATAATTGTATTGTTGCATAACCTAGTGGTGCTTTATAAAAAAAAAAACATATACATACATATACAGTTTCCCCAAAAATAAGACATCCTCTGAAAATAAGACCTAGTACAACTTTTTCAAAGCTTAGAAATATAAGGCCTCCCCTGAAAATAAGACCTAGATGCAGTAAAGTATGAGAAATATACTGTATTGTACCATGTACCCAAAAATATGACATAATGCGAAAATAAGACCTAGTACGTCTTTAGGAGAAAAATTAATATAAGACATTGTCTTATTTTCAGGGGAAACACAGTACTTAGAGTATGTCACACAAGTACATTTTAAAGATGGACAAAGGAGAGGTAAAATACAAAATCTAAAACAATCACAACTACTTTCAACTATGTATTTGTTTTTCATGTAGTCGGCTTATGGCTTTGCAAGAAGATAAGAATATGGATACTTGGACAAAGCAAGATATCTGCATGGGCGACAATGACATTTGTGCCTTCCCAAGACTAATCAATAAGTACAGCAAATTCATAATCTCATTCGGAGAGGATGAAGCAGGTATACTTAGATCAACAGTGCCAAACTGTTATACTCTACGTCCATAACAGTGAGTTAATATGAAAGAGAATATGTTTTGTTCATGTTATAATGAAAGCAGAGGTTAATAAATAACTTGGGAGAGTGAGAGTAGCCAAAGGCCATATTTCAGTCCTGGAATACCCTAGTCAAGCCAATCAGTAGGGGATCTCACATTATATCCAACACACCATCATCCCTCTTATAGTTGTATTAGTACAAATAGGGCTGTACAGATTTCATGTGAATTGAACAACTTGAAGAGTTTTCACATTTAATCAGATTTAGGGGGTAATTCACCAAACTGCAAACCTACTCTCCGGATCCTTCGCATCAGTATGCATACCCAGTTATGCGAACGCTTTAAAGGGATTCCAGTCTCGGTGAAGCTCGCAAGGCTCTACTCGTGACACCTCGCGAGACTGGAATCCCTTTAAAGCGTTCGCTGATGTCCGCGTGCAGGACATCAGCGAGCGCATAACTGGGTATGTGTACTGATGCGAAGGATCCGGAGGGTAGGTTCGCTGTTTGGTGATTTACCCCCTTAATCCTATCGATTACAGGAAAGAAAATTTCCTTCCATCACCCATGGATCATAGTAAAATAATTGTCCAGTGACACACAAGCCTTTAATACATGTCAATTATTTTTAGTTAAAATTCACCTAGATACTAAATTGAACATTTACTTTTGAATTGTATTTCAGCAGTAGTTGGAGGGATGTTGGTTTAATCTTTTTTCTTTCTTTATGCAGGAGAATTGTTTTTCCTCTCCACATCTCAACCAAGTGCATATTCTCCCAAAGGATCTATCTACAAACTTGTGGATCCATCAAGGTAAATCCTTATGGTGGGTTAATATGGTTGAATATTGAATATGAATATATGTGGCATTGACTGAATTTTCTTTATGAGTTTTCTGTTTCTACACAGTAGCTTGTAGTAGTCTGTGGCTCACACTTTCTCTTTGCTCTCTCAGTGACCTTGTGTCAACTTGAAGGAAATCAGCATAGTAGATCTTCTGATTTCTGACTGGTCGCCTCACACTTCTCTCAGCTAGGGAGTAAATAGTTTGACAGGCAGCTCCTAACTACCAGAACTAGATTATCCATCAGGCTGCATAGATTTATGCCTAGGGCCTACGTTTTACTGGGGGGCCTGCAGTAGACTAGCTGCAAATAAAGAAAATCAAATCTCAGACTCAGTGAATGGGCTCCTTTTCCTTCCTGTGCACAGTTACAGGTGTTAGTGCATGACTCGTGTTAATGACATCATCAGTCTGACACTTGTGCCAGGCCTGCAGCAAGGAGGAGGAGCTTGTGGGAGCCAGGAAGGAAGGTGTGTGTGTGTGCCTGACTGTGTTTGTGTGTTATCATGGCAAGGGCCTCTTTTAGCCTCAATTCTGCTCTTTTAACCTCAACTTCTATGCACGGGAAAGGGGTGAAGTTACTTTCTGAGTTTATATATACAGTATGGGCAAAATTTAATAAACTCAGAAAAGGCCGATTTAGCTTTTCCGAGTTTATTCCCGTAAATTCTCAGAAGTTTCTCGCGGTAAATACTCTATTGCGAGATTTTTTCGATTGATATTTACCACCAGAAACTTTTCAATCAAATTTTTTGTTGGAAAGTTAGCCATACTGCAAATGTTAAGTATAGATACCTTCCCATCGAAAAACTAGATCGAAAAAAAAATATCTTGTGATATTTACCGCGAGAAACTTCTGAGATAATAAACTCGGATAAGCGAAATCGGGCTTTTCCGAGTTTATAAAAACGTACCTTATTATCTAAATCAATCATCTTGTTTGTGGCCAGGACGGAGCTTCTCTGTGTCTAAAGGAATGACAAACAGGCTTGATCATGCTGTCACCATATGCAGGTACAGATGCAGAAGTACAGACTTGTAGAAACTTCTTTCACATTTCCAAATGATGTCAATGATTGGACAGATCTGCCCAGTGACATTTGTACAGTAAACATATCTCTTAAAGTGACACTGACTTCTACAAAGATACTTGCTAAAGATCTTTGGAAGTTATCGAGCTTTATTACCAGATTTTTTTTTGTGACAATATGTTCATTTGCTAATTGGAATTCTATGGAATGGACCATCTTGCTGAATCTCTCATTTTTTATTTGTGATATTGTGTAATGGTCGTGTGTGATCTGCGCTGACAGGCGGATAAGCCACCCCCATTGCAATAGGAAGCTACACTCATTGCAAAAGAAAGGGGATGTTGTGTAGCTGTGGGTTTGTCAGTACTCACAAATCCTTTGTTCCAATAAGGCACAACATTTTAACAAAACATAGGCTTACTGGAATTTTGGATGCCTAAATCAGCTTAATGCTTAAGTTACCCTTTCATTTTTTTTTGTATATTTCACAAATGAGATGATTTTAGTTTTGGATGTTCCAATATTAGTGTTTTCAAAATCATCATTCCTTTTTAAAAGAACAGTAACACCAAAAACTAAAAATAGCTCAAATGTATTGATTGTTACTGTATATTCAAGCTGCGCTTCCAGAATCTCTAAATTGTGTATAGAAAGTACTTTGCTTTAAAAAAAAAAAAAAAATTGCCTTTAGGGCAACACTTCTTGGATACGCTTTATGTCATGTATCAGAAAACAATGGGGCTGGGTGAGGTCTGCTTAACAACATGGCTTCTATCAGTAAAGATAAGAACTGACAAACTGACAGAAAGCAATGCAATTCACATATTTAACTTCAAAGACAACATTTTTACAAGTGCTGTATTTGAAAAACTGCCATGCCAATCCAAATAGAATTTTTAAAAACTTTTTTAGAAAGGCCATTGTAACAGGACTGGGTAATTTAGTCTTTTCTGTCCAATAAGTCTGCCTTTTGTGCCACATATATAATCAGAGAGCATTTGGAAAACAGGTGTACCTGGGAGTGTTTATAACTATGCTCATCTCATTAATGTGGAAAAGGCTCATATTGCATTTACATTCAGCTTCCAAAATGCTTTTTTTATTGGTTCTTGAAAATCATTCACTTTGTTTTATAAAATGTGCCGGCTCTGGTTTTTTTAATGAAATAAATCGCGCAGCTCAGTCACTGTAAGCCATTTTGCTTTAAAGGGACAGTTTATTCACTAACATTATTCGTCGGTCTGTGTTAAATACATGAGTTTTGCAATATGTATTATTTATTTCAAGTTCCTTCTTATCTTATTGTCACTTTCTTACAGAAGCTCCTATTATTTACATATTTACTGCGCAGCAGTTCAGCGTAGAATCTCAAATAAGAAACGTAACTGAAAGTCTTGGGAATCTGAAAAAGCAATCAGAATCTGGCAGGTGATCAATCCCAGAAAGGTAACGGTCACCTGTTATTTTCTGATTGGTTATTCAAAATGATCAGGTCGGACGGTCAACTTGAAATTCCAAAAATGCACTGAGGAAGAAGCGGATGAAACAAAAGCAGCTTCTGAAAGAAAACAGCTATAAATGCAAAACGACTGACAATAAATGAATAACATACGCTGCAAAAATAATTTATTTAACAGTGACATTACTTTAAATCACCTGTCCTTCCAATGACAACCTTGTCTCATACCAAGACAAGGGACATCCCCATCCAAGAGCAAGAACATCAAGATGCCCCCACTTTGCACACAATATTTCCAGTTCGGTAGCAGTCCTTATCAAGTTCATTTTTATAGTGCCATCTGGCTCTGCCACCGTCCCCTAGGTCTAATTCTGCCTTGCACGCATTTCATTGTATATGAGTACACTGGTTACATTTTCAACATGCAATATATTATCAACCTTTCAATTAAAATGTAGCACTAATAATGCATTACTCTACATCTGTTCTCTAGGCGAGCTCCTCCAGGAAAGTGTAAATACAAACCGGTCCCTGTAAAAACAAGAAGTAAACTTGTTCCTTTCACTCCAAAAGAAAGTGAGTTTCTGTGGTGTTTGTTGCCCTGTTGTCATTTGTAAAATAAAATGTGTATCCTCTCTGTACCAGGCTGTTGATCTCAGGCCTTCTGGGTCTATAATGTGCCTTAATATATTAGCTTTAGTGGTTTAAATGTATCTGTGATTCATATCGAGATTGTAAGACATGCTGACTGTAACTGAAAAGTCCTTTAATTGTCCCTTTAACCATCTTCAGACTTCCCAGCAGTACTTTAACGTCATGTTCCAGATTGAGTATTTATGTCAAAATTTTGACACTTTGTTTTTTTGAATATTTCCATTGCCCTTTAGGAAAACACTGCTTCTATAATGGTAAATACTAACCAATATCAAATCTAGACTATTGACAGGAATGTATTTAATCTAGACATCTTCTAACTGGGACAAGTGGCATAGCTTGAGGTTGACCCATGTTTTTTGCCACTTATATATACCTACCATGTTCTGCCACCATCTTGTTAACTCTCTGTTCATATTTATTAAATATCTCCATTGTGGGAATTTGCACTGGTCCCACATATACTGAGCAGTGTTTATAGTTCCTGCACCCCCTATATTTATAGCCCTGCCTGGCAATAACCAACAGATCCCTTTGTTAGGATCTCACCTGCTGCTGCCCAGTCAGTTACAGAGATTGATGGTGCTGTGGATATAAAGGAGACACTTGTAGTAATATCAAAGCCATGGTTGCACATCCAGTGAAGTGGGGCTCCAATGAACAGTACCTAGAATTGTTTTTACAAAGTTGTCACAATGAATGGAGACACCTGATAAAATGGAAATCTGTGATTAGGAATGCCATCCTGTGTGTAGCGGGTTCCTTAAGGGGAAGGGGGCAAATCTGGGAGGTGCCGTGCCCAACACGGTGTCCATTTTGAAAGCTGCCATCATTAAACCAAGTCATTGTTTTCAAATGGACCACCCTGCGCGTAAAGTTACTAAGCCCAACATAACAACAACAACAACTGTTTTAAGAACAGTTTATGCAGGACGTGAAAAAAATGAGCACATTAACTTAGCTTTGTGTAATAAGAAGCGCTTGCATCAGTGCAGACTTCATGACTGGATTCCTTGGCCTTCCTACCTCAAACATCCATTAAGTCAAATTACAGTAGTCTATATATGCTAACCGATATTCTCTGTGGCAGTGTCGTGATTTCTTACATGTTAACTCATCTGACACATTATCTTATCTAACTGTAAGTGTTGTGAGGAGTTGATGCAAACTGTAACTGTGGTGCAATGTCACACTGTCAATCACATCTACAGTAATCCTTACATAGTCATACAAAGCTGCATGTGAGATGTATGCTATATAACACATGCAGTGTGACGTATATCAGTTGCATGCAGACGACATCACATATATGTATATATACAGTATATATGTGTGTGTGTATATATATAATATTTATGAAAATATTTTTCTCCTTCCAAAATCATCCATATACCATTGCGTTAATAGCACCAAACTGCCAGAGCTATAAGACATCAGACAGTTCTGTGGGACTGGTTGGGTAGAGGTGGACGTTTTAAAGAAGAAGAGCATTTATTTATTTATTTTTTTAGAAAGTCCTTTAATTTCTTTTCTATTCCAGAAACAGTACTAGAAATTCTGAAAGAAGAAGGTAAAACAGCCAAGGCACCAGCAAAAAGACCAGCCCCAAAGCCTACTCTACAGCACACTACAACTAATTCTCCTCTAACAACAAAGCCTACAAAGAAAACCTCTAAGCAAAGACCCGCAAAGAATCCTATAGCCATGAAACCTCCAAAACCTAAAACTAAGGCTTCCCCTGGAAATCAAGCCATCAAGAAAAAGACAAAAACATATGGAAAAAATAAAGCAAATAATTTGCCTCCTAAATCAAAAGAATCCAACAAGAAGAAAACAATCAAACTAAAAAAGTTGACAAACTCAACTTCTGCTTCACCATCGTCTTCTTTATCTTCTACCAAAAAAAAGTCTACAATGCCAATAAAGAAAGGGCAAAGAAAACATCAAAAGTAGCTTAAGCAAAAAACTAGAATGGTCTAGAACAGAGCTAGCAAATCCAAATGCTTTCATCTGTTGTAAAATAACAGTACAACACCCTCCAAAATTCACATCACATTAGTAGCTAATACATTCTGGAAAATGTAGAGCACAACCAAAACGAACAACCCATTGTACAGTATAGCATAGTAAAATGATGTAAGAAGATCAAAAGATACAGATTAGTTTAATTGTAACCCTACTTAACTCTGGTGTTGGGTATATTGGGCTGTGAAGATTTCTGCACCTGGTATGGAGATTCTATTTAAGAAAGTTATTAAACTCGGAAAGACCTCTCTGGGTTTTTCCAAGTTTACCGAAAGAAATCTTGCATTGTTCTCACATTATTTCTTTCGAGATTTCGAGCTCGAGTTTTTGTATCCCGATTTTTTTTCTACATTTTCAATGGAAAGGTGGTCATGCTACTAATGTAAAGTATGGCTACCTTTCCATCAAAAATTGTTTTGAAAAATCGAGATGGAAAACCTCAATCTCAAAAAGTCTCGCGAGATCAATGGGAGATTTCTCTCGGTAAACTCGGGAAGACCCAAAGCGCTCTTTCCGAGTTTATTAAATTTCGCCCTTTAAGAGTCAAATTCAGCAAAAAAATCCCAAATTTTTCTTATTTTCTACTAAATTAATTGCACAAGTCCCCAGAGTGGGTAAAGACATTGCTCTCACAGAAATTATAATACAGACAATTTAAAAGAAGCTGGGAATGTTTCAAAACAAAGATCTGTAAACTATGCTGTGTAAAGTTGCTTGGGTTAGTCAGCAAAACTGATAAAAATTTCAATGAGAATAGCCCCTTGCCAGATATAATTCCCTTCGTCCTCTCCTGACATCCTACTGTGATCCTACACTGGCATAGTAGTGTTATCCGTAATACAAGTGGTCTTTATGTGTGAGCCATTGTTACAGGCAAGGGGAAGTATTCTGGAAAGATGAACAGGGATAGTAGAGGTTTGTTTGATGGGACTGTACATAGTAACAGCAACCCGCTGTACTAAACTGGACACTATATATATATAAATAATTGGACATTATAAGTGTCGTGATTTTTGGTGATCGCCATAACAGCAATTTAAACTATCGGGGCTATTTTACACAATGTTGTAGCATGGCTGTTTGTTTTGATAACATTCTTTTTAACATGTACTGGAAATCCAATTTCTGAACTGAAAAAAAATATATATATTTTGCCAACACCCCACTCATTGACTGGTTGATTAATGAGAGGGCACATTGAAATATAGAAATAACAAAAGAGAAATTAAACAAATAGAAGTTAAACTCTTTAAACTGTACATCTGCCCAAGCAATCGATGGTGACTGTGTATTTACTGAGAGGGAGGATTAGGGGAATGATAAACTGTCATCCAATCAGATTGTCCATTTATGCAGGCATTCCCATTACTTTTTAAATGTATAGCAACTGATTAAAACTTGCGCATCATGGATATTATACTGTGTTATACTGTTACAAAGTTATGAAAATGCACCAGCTGAGAAACATATCATTTGGGTTGAAAAACCCATTTCCATGTATTAGAATCACACTTCAAAGCTCTTTCTTTGTATTTCAGTTGGATTTTGATAGGGTCTTCTGATATTTCACCTATTTAGGAAATAATGCCTTACATTGACCAATAGTGTCAAACACTTTTCATTGAAATTAGATTTAAAGACAAAAAAAAAAAAAAAAAGGTGGCATGTACTGGCAAGTCAAAATAAAAATGTAAAGTTTTTTTTTTAAATGTGGAATGGTTGGAAAGTCCAAAAAAAATCCTTAATTTACTAAGTTTTGACCATTTCACCAATTTCTAAACATTCCCATTAGATTGCATTAACCGACTTTTTTTTAAGCCAGAATGATCCTCATAGCCTTAGCTACACCATTCCTTATTTTAATTTGCAAAGACTAAGGGGGGAATTCACCAAGCTCCGAAGTGAGGCGCGTAGTGTTCGCCTCACTTCGGAAAAACTGAAATGCGCATGCTGATTTCCTGCACGCGGACATCAGCATGCGCATTAAAGGGATTCCCCTCCCGGCGAGAGCACTCGAGTCTCCTCGCCGGGAGGGGAATCCCTTTAATGCGCATGCTGATGTCCACGTGCAGGACATCAGCATGCGCAATTCAGTTTTTCCAAAGTGAGGCGAACACTACGCGCCTCACTTCTGAGCTTGCTGAATTCCCCTCTAAATCTGAATGACTAATACACCATGCGAGCCACCCTAGTCCCAATAGGGTAATAATTCCTTTTCCTCTGATCTATTTAAAACTTTAGTTAAGCTGCATCTCAAATATGAAATAATTAGTACAGTGAGTGCAGAACTGTACAAGCGACCGTGATATTTTACTCCTTCTGTTGGCAGCTCTTCAAAACTTGTCATTGTGACATCCAAATCCTACCCAGCTTCCCAACTAAAAATACCTTTTTCATTAATTTATCAGATCCTGATGTTAAGCCAGGTCCCCAGAAGACTGCATCAGAGAATGTAACTCATGGTGTAAAAGATAGTAATGGATTCAAAATGGAGTATCCATAATGCAGTAGAAAACGTAAATCTCAAACTTCTTTCAGTAAAAGCTGAAAAACCGATATGATAACATATTTCAGCTACTATGATTCATCTGCTCTATGTGTTCTGCATTTTTATAGGTAGAGATGACTAAATTGCTTAAAGGAACAGTCCAGCCTGATTAATAAAAAGTAATATGTGTTGTAAATGCATAATAC